>JAQRGC011545118.1:0-10566 GCA_028659135.1 Plantago lanceolata | reverse complement strand
ATGAGTTTTTAAATGAAGAAAACAGAGCCTTACTCATAAATTCGAGAGTTAAAAAACAGAAGACAGGTAAAGACATTTAATCTATTTCTTGGTCTCGAAGGGAAAGAAAATAAAATAAAATAAAATAAAATAAATACATATCTCTATTTCAATAGCTTCTTCAGTTGATGCTCCACCTTCGTCTCTAAGGAAGAAAAAAGCCAGAGCTCTCTCTCCACCCTCTTATTTTCACCCTTTCGCGCGCAGATACAGCGTACATTCGTCACGATGCATGATACTGACGCCCATGACCTATCTGATGATGCCGATTACGCCGCCTCGATTCAACAGGTAACCTGATTCCAATTCCACCGCCTCTACTTCTATCATTGTTTACCGTCTGTCCGTCTCCGATTTGGCGATCGATGTGTTGATTGGTCGATCTAAGGGTTTTGATTTTGTTATTTCTGTGTTAATTTTAATACGATTTGAACTTTTAGGGTTCTGCCAGTGCGAGCATGATTGGTCGGAGTGACAGCATTGGTAGAAGGAGCTCGATGAGCGAATCGGAGGGCGCTGATGTGCTCTTCACCAAGGAGCATGTGGCTATTCATCCTACGCAGTTGGCTTCCGAGAGAATCGGTGGCCGTTTGAAGCTGATTAAACAAGGGGATTGTGTTTTTATGGTATGATTAGGTTTTTGCTTCTTCATTTCTGTTATCCGTTCATATCTGTGATTAATTTGTAAGAGATGTCTTGCATGTTTTATTATCGATAAAGAGGCAGTATGTTTTCTTTAATTAATGTATACTATTAGAGTTCATGTAGTTCTATCTAACAGAAAATCAAATTGGATGTTACATGTTTGTGCTTTTTAATGTACTTGTATATGTTGAATAAGCATATGCACAGCGGCATAGACATATTTTATGTATGTGCCTTTATGCATGACTTGATAATATATAAGGCATATTTTGCTGCAAGACTCTGTAATGACTTAAGATTTATCTCTAGACATGGATCCCTTATAAAGATACTAAAGGTCAAAACTCGTGCACAAGGTTGTCGGAGAAAGGTTAGTCCCCGTTGTCTAATTACTCTCATACTATGTATCTTGTGGACACTTACATTTATATTTCTACCTGAAATAATTGATCATGCATTAATTATTGTGATGCAGATAAGAGTCTTTATACCATCAAGGCCCTGCCAGTTTCTGATATGCGCTCAATCCGTAGACACACTCCAGCACTGGGTTGGCAGTATATTATTGTGGTTATGTCAAATGGTAAGTCTCTTAGTAAAGCATAGTAGCATACAAGTATTTGCAAGTGACTTCTGCTTTTGCTCTTACGGTTGTTCTTGTAAATTTTTGATGTTACAGCTATCTCATTTCATCAATCTACTACTATTGCAGTGTCCTTGAAATTAGTGGATGTCATAGAGTCCTTGAAATATTTACAGACGTCTCATTTAATATTTAGCTTAAGCTAATTGATGTTTGAATTAATGGAAGTCATCTGATTAACCTAGAGTAAATGTGATTGAAGCCATAGCACATGTCTAGGAGTGGGAAGAACAATGAGTAGAACACACGAAAATAAATGGAGAGAGACCTCTCAGTAACCAATCACTATAATTGTTAATAAAACTAGTAGTAGCACAAATAATAATGATAATGACCTAGTCTTCAATTTGTAGGCTAACATGTAAACCTTGACCATGAATCTTAATAGAAATGAAATTTTATGGAACTCTAGAATCCTAAACTATTAAAAACTCAAAATGCTATAATACTATGCTAATCTTAGTAAATATTGCCTTGATTTCTGTCGGGAATTGTTCTCGGATACAAACTTTCTTAGTTTTTTGGAGGAGGAATTTACATAAAGCTCTTTAATCAAATTTCTCCATCTTTTTGGTAATTTCATGTCTGCTTTATCGGGACACCATATTTTCTATTAGATTATCATGTGGCATCATTATATTTCTATCTTCACATGAAGATTCACACTTCAATTCGTATCTTCCAGGTCTAGCTTACCCTCCTCTTTATTTCTATAATGGAGGAGTCAGAGAATTTTTGGCAATCATCAAGCAACATGTTTTTCTTGCAAGGTTTGTTTTCTGCACTCCATATTTACTTGTTTAGCCTTTACCATTAGTGGCATCTGTTCAGTGGGAGGCTTAGAATAGTTGTTCCATCCATTTATAGCTATGTTAACCGTAAAGCAAATCCATTTGCTACATTATCTCATATATTCTATATCAATTATATGATAACATGGAGCCGGGAACTTTAAATGGCAACTGAATTGACATTTTGTAAACGGAGCCCCTGCACTCACATTTTCCCTTGTAAGCTAGACATATGATTTAGGATGTACACACTCTGTAGAATGTGTGTGTAATAGTTGTTACTGGTCAAAATTTCCTTATGAACTGACTATAAAATACTTTTACTGTCTATATTTGTCGAATCTGTATGTCATATGTGAATAATCTGGATCTTTTCTAGTTCGATTGCTTACCTCAACAGTAAATACACATCCAAATTTCCTATGCAGCTTTTGTTCATTGGAAGGTCAGTAGTAGTGTGTGTGTGTTCGTGCGTGTGCTGCGTAGCGCTAAAATAGTTGCACATTTGATACCGGCTTTAAGATAATATTTTGAGCTGCAAAGTTCATGTGTGCTCTGTTTTCATTGTGAACTTGGATGATGTAGTTGTGTGAGATCTTCAGCTTACTGTTGTTGTCATTGTTTAAAGCACAGTTAAGTTTGCTGCCAGAGAGAATACCATTACAGTAAATTCTATAATGTTATAGTGGGCACAACAACAATAACTGAGCCTTTAATCTGGATCACTCGAGTCTTAGAGTAGGATAACTAATTGAGGTAAATGAGGGTGAATTACTTGGAAATTAGTAGATGGTATGTCATTGTCTCGTTGGTAATATAATCTTTGGAAATGTAGTATGAATTTGAGTCTAGAATAAGCCATGGTTACCCTATCTGTAATCTGTAATTATCCAGTCACAGGATACTTAAAAATGTCCACGTGTTGTTTATAGTACGGATAAAGAAACTTCCTCTGATTTGTGGTGGTTGATAACCAAGCAATTATGTTGATTTGCTTTGCATCCACATACTCATATATTTTATATCCAGGTCTGCAGAAGATGTAAACGTATTACTTGTAAATGATTTTCAGAATCCTCTTCAGGTATGTTGAGCATTAATTTCTTCATTGTCTTTGTAGAGGTAGTTACAAATGTATTCAAGATGGTCCTGTTAATTTTAATGCAAATTTCAGTGATATATACTCTGAGGACTCGCACTGTGTGAATAAAGCCAATCTTAGATAACTGTGCATATTTGTTTTGTACAGAGAACTCTGTCGTCCTTGGAGCTCCCTATGGCTGTTTCTATTGCAAGCACTACTCCAGCTAATGGCTCTTCGTCTGGAACTGATCAAGAGAGGATTTCTTCTGACAAAAGCCTTAGTAATGTGCAACAAAATGGCTGGCAGAGGCAGAAACATCAAGATCCCGCTCGAGATCTTTCAATCCAAGTACTGGAGAAATTCTCACTTGTTACGAGGTTTGCTCGAGAAACAACTTCCCAGCTCTTCAGGGAGATGGATGGCTTTACCCCTAATGAAGGGAGAAAGCATGACCAAGCCCTCGTCACTGCACCCAATGATTCTCATAGAGTTCCTAATGAAGTCCCTGTCACACCTGATCCACTAGAGGTATATTGTACCTTGTTCCCACCTATTGCAACATGTTAACGTCAAGTTCATTGGGTGCTCTAATACTTATCTTTTCATCCTGAATATAATATTTATTTATTATAAAACATTCTGCAATTTTGTGCTTCATTAATGTCTTGCGGGACGCTGCAACCTGATTTGTGAAATTTGAGAGGGTTATGGATGGACACATATAATGGGCACTAGGAATAGAAATTTTAGTTAATTGAAGAAAAAAAACCTGATGCTGTAATATTGCAGGGTTGACAAAGTACATTATTCACCTCTTTCTCAGCTTTTTTATCATGCTGTGCAGCATTAGTTGTCATTTGATAATTCTCAATTGTTATTCCTAGTGCCATTATTAGGTGGAGCAGTAGGTTACATTTTTGTTATCTTCCATCTTTATGTTTCCTACTATAGTGATACTTCAGTTCATCTCTGTTTGATGTATGCTTTAAACTTCTTAAAATATTTTTCCTTCTCTTTCCTCGTGACAGTTCGATAAATTCTCACGGGTATGGGGAAAACCACGACAGCCGCCCTTGGGGCGTGATGAGGTATTATAGTTTATCTCCTCATTTTATATCATTTATTTGTCATGTTCAATGTCATGCCATCATGAATGACTAGGATATTTTATCTATTGTATCTAGTTAATTTTTATTTTGCCCAGTTGTATATGGAAAAGACATAGGTAGCTGGCGGCAGCAAAATGTAGCTACTGTCATTTGGATTGCTTTTTTGTTTTTTTTGAAACGGCAAATCTAACCTATCCTACTTCTACCCCTAAACTAATCCTTAACCACCTTATAACTCCAATTACAATTACACCTATACCAAGCTTATAACTCCAAATAAATCTAAACCAATCTTATGCATCCGCTGGGACTCGAACCCGCGACCTCCATGTGCCTACTCCAGCACCCTTACCACTAGACCACCTTATGGATTGCTGTATTGTTTAGTTTTAGGATTTGAATAAATGGAAACTTTTCTTGCAGTGGGTCAGCTTCCTGGATTCAGAGGGGCGAGTAAAGAAGTCAGAAGCATTAAGGAAGAGAATCTTTTATGGTGGTGTGGACCACAGTTTGCGGAAAGAGGTATGCAAAGTATTTGTTTTAATCTAGGGTTTATTACATAAAGCTCCCCTCTAAGATGCTCAGTTCTCATCGCTACCCACTTGAATTGAACAATTACATCTAGGTCCATGAGGCAGAATTTGATTAGACCAACTTATAAGCTCAAATTTATTTTTTTGTCCCCCAAACAAGCCTTAACCTATCTTGCGAATTCCTTTTTCTTCTTTAATAAAAAAGAAAAAATAAAACTTTTTAAACTTTTTCTTAATAATTAATTTAAAGCTCCATAGGAGCTCCGGTACCAGAGAAGCTCAGCTCCAATAGTAGCAGATCTGCTCCAATTGGAGCTCTGGCTAAACTATTATTGGAGCATAACAACCCCGGTCAACCAGACCGGAGATGTTACGGAGCTCCAACCGTAGCTTTTCTTTTTTTATTTTAGGACTTGTTTGAAATATAAATTTTGTGGGTGTTTATTTTTTTATAATAATATTTGAGACCAATTTGAAATTTAGTTAAGTAATGTTGGTTAGTTGTAAGTTATTTAGTGTCAATTGTGTAAAAACTAAAAAGTAAATATTAGAGTTAAATGTGTAAATAATTAAAATGAAAGGTGTTTGGATCAGATTAAAACCCCAAATTTGATAAGGTAAGTCAAGTTAATAGTTTGAAAAGAAGGCTCTATCTGTAATTAACGTATCTAACAGGAGATCTAATTGTTTATGAAACTTTAATCAATGGTCACCTTGTCAATATTTATAAACTTTATTTATTTTGCTTGTATCCAAGATTTAGTAAGGAACTTGTCACTTTTACAGGTGTGGACATTCTTGTTAGGATACTATTCATATGATTCAACATACGCGGAAAGAGAATACCTCACATCAGTGAAGAAGTCAGAGTATGAAACATTGAAAAGGCAGTGGCAGGTTGTTGCTATTTACAATTGACACACACACACACACATACACACACACACACTATATACACAATTTATTTTGCCATTGTGGGTGTGTGTTTTTTTTTTTTTTTTTTTGAATCGGCAAATCTAATCTACCCTACTTCTACTCCTAAACTAATCCTATACCACCTATACCTTATGCCTCTGTCGGGATTCGAACCCCCGACCTCCATGTGCTACTCCAGCACCCTTACCACCAGACCACCTTATGACTCCCTTGTGTGTGTGTGTGTGCGTGCATATACATACAATATTTGGTCATTTGTGCATATATTATTTCTATACCTTGATATTCCAATATTCATGCATAGATGTGTGTGTGTTCGTATAATGTAGTTACGCTTGCTGTATTATATGCAACGTTTTCTAAGAATAAATTTTGACACCTGGTTAAATAGTGTATGTACAACCAATCTCCTATGGGGAGGGAGGGAGGTTTGCCATCAGCTCAAAATTTGCAAATCAAACAAGGCCTTAAGAAAAAAGAAGACATGTGCTTCCTTTTTCTTAAAAGAGTATTTATACTTTTTTTTTTTTTAATTCTGATTTTTTTTACTATTTTTAATTTTGAAAAACCAAGGCGTGTTTGATTCTCCAAAGTTTGAAAATTGGAAAGTGCATTAATTCGTTTTTGGTCAAAGTCGACTTAAACTTGATATTTTTTTTAAATCAATTTTCTCTACTCCGTGATTGCCTGAATATTGAAGTTTTCTTTACTAAATGGTGTGCTCTGACAAGATACTATGATAAATTAGAAATAAGAACCCCAGTTTAAAACACAATTTATCTAGTACTTCAAAGTCGTATGAAACTAAATTGCAAAAGTATAAACAAATGAATCACGAGTCCTCAAAGTTATATGCCACTAAATAAGATGAAACTTAGAGGTTTACTATCAGGCGTGTAAATTTTGAGGTAATATCACTTTGCCCAATTAATTTGATGGTTTCTGGCTGGGTAATGATCTTCAATCAGAAGCAGCCAATCCCGTGAATTGCTAGTTCAGGCAATTAGAAAGTAATTGATAGAGAGAGAGAGATTCAAATGAGTTCTTGGTTCGGTGACGCTAAAAATGAGATTGGTGATAGTGAGCCACCTGTGAATCGGATTCCTTCTGGCGTAAAGGTGTTTCTGGCAAGACTACAGCTTCTGTTTTCCCTGCTCAGGTAGCACAATCATGATCTTGTAATGCGGCGTCTCCTTGGAGTTCGGGCAAGTCGATGTTGGAGGAAAAGAGCAAGGAATGGGGAAGAAAAGGGTAAAGAGTAAGGATACGATTTGAATGGATAAGGATGAAACAAAACGAAAGGGTTATAATTGGGACAGTAGGTCGGGAAGACCAATTTGAAATACTAAAGAGCTTGAGTAACTTGAAATGCCAATCAACCTGTGATGACTACTATGAGATAAACCCATGTGTTTCTACAAAACAAATGAAGATAATGAATAGAAGCGTCGTTAACAGTGGTCACACCAGCAACCCCATGGACGGGCAATGGCTTAGCATCTAACATTCAACCACTAATAATTGTATGCTGTATGTATATATGTAGATGGTGTTTCATCTTCCAGGGCAGTGTACATCATGCTCCAGCCCATACAGAGATTTGTCCTTGCTCGGGTTAAATTAGATCTCAGTGGTGAAAGCTTGGATAAGGGTTGAATTTTTATGGTGTACTATAAATGTTTTTATTGCCTAACATATGTTCTTAATGGCATGGTGCTACAATAGGACAGTATGATTTGTCTTTGTGCTAGCTATGATTCTTTTCTGGCATTTACTCTTCTGAAAACCTATGCCTAGTAACTGCTGTAGTATTTTGAATTTTATAAATCCGTCCTTGATTACATACCAGATTAAACAATGCATTTCATCTTTTTACTACAGACAATCTCTTCGGAGCAAGCGAAAAAGTTCACTAAGTTCAGGGAAAGGAAAGGCCTAATTGACAAGGATGTGGTATGTTGCACATGCCCCTACCATTTTCCTGTGTTCCTGAGTTTATGTCAATACTTATCAAATGATACATCTCTTTTCCTCTTTTCATTTAAGGTGAGAACCGACAGGTCACTATCATTCTATGACGGGGATGACAATCCTAATGTGCGTCTTCTACGTGACATACTGTTGACGTACTCATTTTACAACTTTGACCTTGGATATTGTCAGGTGATAGATCTATCACTCTCTTTTATTAAAATTTTTCTCCCCTTGTTAAATTTGTTTTTGAACAATTTTGATAAACAATGTTGTTGAGCACTAAACAATTTTGATAAGCAATGTTGTTGATATGTTCTACTCTTGAGCACTAATTTGGTTCTAAAATTCAGGGAATGAGCGATCTCTTGTCCCCAATTTTATATGTTATGAGAGATGAATCAGAAGCTTTTTGGTGCTTTGTTTCCCTTATGGAACGCCTTGGCCCTAATTTCAACCGTGATCAAAGTGGGATGCACGCCCAACTTTTTGCACTATCAAAGGTAATGTGCAGAGTATCTGGTATTATTTTATTTTGTGTGCTTGAAACCTTAACGTAAAAATGCTATTTGTCACTACTAGAGTAAGCAAAGTAAACATATCATCCTTCTGAAAGTTTGAATAAATATGGAGGTAACAACAAATATAGTTTAACCTGAAGTACCTACAAATGACTTGCTCAGGTTATAATTGATGGTTTCTTCTCCTCTGCAAAAGAAGAAACTCTTGTCAATAATTTTTTTGGCTGTTTGACATATGTTGCATGATTAGGGTCATTATTTGTGGTTCCTATTGGATTTCTGCTTAATATTTTAGATTTTTGGTGGCATGTTGGCTAGCAAATTGTGTTGGGTTGCTCTAATATTAGCGGATTGTTTTTAAATGCAGCTGGTCGAGTTATTGGATAGCCCATTGCATAACTATTTCAAGCAGAAAGATTGCTTGAACTTTTTCTTTTGCTTCCGCTGGATACTTATACAGTTCAAAAGGCAAGTTTGACCTTATCATTTGATATCTTAGACTTTTCTGTTAATGTTTTAGCACATTATGACGTCCTCTCCACTTGTGTCGCCCCAAAATTTTCTATTTACATTTATGTGTTAATTGCAGAAAAAGATCTAAAGGTTTTCATGTTTTAAACCAACGATTCCAAATATTTTCCTCGTCTTTTCTCTGGCGTATATTTTACGTTTTTTTCACATGGGGATGCAGAGGACGAACTTGATGCAGTTCTGTTTGTTTCTTTTTACCTTGTTATTAATTAAAGTATGTTGTGAAGTAGTAGTAAATATTTTATGGGTGTACTTGGGAGTAATTTGAGGTCAAAATTGACCCCAAAAAAAGTCAACCGGCACTTCAGTAGTGAGACATAGGGATATAGAAAAATGTAGCTTGTTGTAAAATAAGCAAGATATGGCTTTGTTTATTGTGGTAATCTGGAGATTTTATTACTGGTCCTTTTTGTGTGAATTTATTCGTGTCATGTTTATATGTATACTTCAGTTCAGTCATTCACTATAATGCTCTCCAGGGAATTCGAATTCGAAAGTACAATGCGTTTGTGGGAAGTATTATGGACTCATCATCCAAGTGAGCACTTGCATCTTTATGTTTGTGTCGCTATCCTAAAAAGGTACCGCACTAAAATAATGGGGGAGCAGATGGATTTTGACACACTTCTAAAGTTCATTAATGAACTAAGTGAAAAGATAAGTCTTGACTCGATACTAAGAGACGCTGAAGCTCTGTGCATATGTGCCGGAGAGAATGGTGCAGCCAGTATTCCTCCTGGAACGCCACCATCGCTGCCAACTGAGGAAGCTTCAGAGTACTCTCAACTTGATGATGATGATGTATTATAGATGGTTGTATCTTTTTGCAGTGTTACAAATTTCAATGGTCCCCTTCTGATCAAGATTTTAACATTGTAAATATGGATATAAATACTGTCATGTATAGGTTCATGTGACAGCTACAGTATGGAGTTGTTCTCAATGTGTCTGTATCCTGAATGTAACTAAATGGAGTATTCTAGTTTTAACTTTGGGAACTTTTCTATCATGCATGTGTGCTCTCAAGATTTGGAGACGTTCAACATAATGGGCAAATTTTTATAAACCGAATTAAAACTAGAACGAATCAGAATGTTGTTTGAATCAAGAACCGTAAGCCTCAACTGGTGGTGGTAGTCCTGTTCGGTTAAACTCCTATAGTCGGTTCTTTGTGATACCCTTTATGTCATCTTCGTACCTTTTCGTTGTGTTTTACTTTGGTTTAATCAATTTTTGTTAAAACCATTCAGAACCATTGTATTTATTACTAATCTTTTTTATTTATTGCTTATACACCAAAGCATGATATTTATTATCAACTAATATGATGTTGTATATGATTTATGAGCTTTTGTGACTTTCACATTGCCCTATTTTGAGGTTTTCTTGAAGGTGTCAACGCAGATTTAATATTGAATGTATTTGACTTTAATACATTTATAAATTTTGTACCCATTTTCGTGTAATCGTTCATTCCTTATCTTATATTGTTCTCTTAATTACACACAGTCTCTTCTCATATGGTATTTAAGATTAGCTTTATTTTATTCTGTTGTGCCACGGGTGTGCACTAGTTCTAAAAGAAAAAGAAAAAAAGGACTGATTTAGATAAAATTCCAACAACAACTACCTTTAAACCAATATCTTTTACAGTAATACATAAATGTAGGTGATCTTGAGTTTTCTTTTCCGAATGCTAATACATTAATAATGGGTCATTTACATTTTAAACCCATCTTATTCAATTTAATTACAGATTTATC
>JAQRGC011544999.1:0-13277 GCA_028659135.1 Plantago lanceolata | reverse complement strand
TTCTCCGTTCCTTTTTTAAAAATATACTATACAGTAATCATTTTTAAAATGTCATTACGAGTTGAAGGGTAAAGTGTTTAAAATTTAAAAATAAAAGGTTACTAGAATTAATAGAAGTATGAATAATATATTTTGTTGCTCAAAGAAAAAATTGATGGAAAACTTGCCGCTAAAGAAATTCGATACAACAACGTTACACGTGCAACAAAACAAAACATCTTGAACATTTCCATTTAATCCATACAAATAAGTTTTGTGGAGCACTTGCTCCTTAATCCATTGACTGTGTTCGCCCGTGTCAAATTGACAACTGTACTAATTTTAAATATAATCAACTGCGATTTTAGTAAGAGAGTAATAATTTGTAACGTATACTTTATCATTCAATAGCTAAACTTTTAACATAAATCTATACATGAAGTCATGAACTCATATGTTCTTTTGAATTGTATATTTATTGCTTTTTCATACGTCTGAACTAAACTAAATTGAATTAAATTAAACCAAGATAATTTAAACAGATTTAAAATTGAATGAATTGAACTGAATAATGTAAAATCGAACTAAATAAATTTTTAAACAAAGAAAACATAGCTTAAATTTAACGATACATCCCCGTCATTCATTATACCGGGAGATTTGAAGTATAAAAGAAAATTTTTTTTTTTTTTAGAAACAATACTTCATTAAGGACTTGGGAAAATTACATAAGCATTGTTCACGACACTAACGACACGAGATGACACAGACACTAAAGAAAAGTTCGAACGCCATATTATGTGGAATATATCTTCCTAATTTTTACCTTTAACGTAGGCAACATATTTACATTTACAGTGACGTCATTTCTCTCAAATATATAAAACACAGAGAAAATAAAAAAATGATTATCGTGTACTGTATTCCCCTCCGAGTATAGTACTCCGATTCACAATCCTCCTCCTCCTCCTCCTCACTGAAATTCACTGATGCAATCTAATCCCAATTTCAAATTCAACTTCTAATCACGATTCTTCGTCCTCAGGAGATATTGTACATATAAGCTAGGGTTTTGAGCTGACGGATCTGAATTCGAGCTTGCAATTGTTCGTCCAAGTCGATAATTCACCATGTTTTGGCGCATGGCTGGCCTCACCACTGCTTCTCCAGTATGTGTTCGTAATTTCTCTCGTTTTTGTTGGATATTGATGAATGTTTGTGTCATTTTTGTTTCTCCGTGATCCAGTATGATTTCGCGTGTTTTTGTTGATTGATTTGTGCGTTATTTATGGCTTGTTGTTTATTGGAGTGTCTGGTTTGGTATTTTGAGATTGGTGTTGTTATAAATGTAGAATCAGGTTCCGGATTCTGGTGGAAACAGGGGATTTCGATTCATTTACTGTTTAATTCACTAATTTGCCTATGTGTATCGTCATTTTGTTCGTGTGGCATAGTTTTAGATAAAGCTAGGCGTTGTAAATGCATTTCTGGATGGGTGTATATAGTTAAACGATTAATGTTGAATGGTTAAATGATTTAGGATTTTAAGTTTATTCAAAATCGATGAAATCGATGCAAAGTTGATTAAAATCCGTGGCTCATAGGCAGATGATTCTGCTCATCCACATTAGTACAGTCTAGCTTAGGTTGAAACAGTGAGTGTATTTGTACCTAGCTAAGATCATGTTTAGCTTCCGTATCGGGTATGAAACAGTGACTTCTAAGGTGAGTTTGAGTTTGCCGTTATTCCCATCGTGTTTGCTTTTATGCTTAGCATCAGGAGTAAGTTCCCCTAGCCTTGTCGTTTCCTCTGTATATGTTTTCCTGCACGACTTTTTTCGTGAAGCTTTACTCCTGTGTAGTAAGTATTATGCATATATAATTAAATCAAATTTCAGGTGGAAGCGGTCTTAGATAAAGAAAATTTTACTCTGGAGGAGCTGTTGGATGAAGATGAGATAATTCAAGAATGCAAAGCTCTCAATGGCCGTCTAATTAATTTGTAAGTGTATACTGCACCAATGCATACAATTTTTTTTGTGATAGTTTGTGCATTTCTTCTGCCCGGAGTTTGTCCTGGACCCTAAGTTGTATGTGTGAGTCTTGTTGTAAGGTTCTAAGAATAGATAAAAGGGAAGTTGTAATTTCTTGATCTTTTTTTTAGTTTAGTTTGGGAATGGTCGGTCGGAAATGTTATATTAATTGCTTATTCTTGACGAGGCGAATTCCAACATTTTACTTTGTTGTTGTGTTGTGGAAATCCAATAGAGTGCTCTGACTGCTACATTAGTTTTTCACACTTTGACAATTTTAAGTACATGTTTTACTAGCTTCTGAATGTACCATGTTGGCGACAATGCTTCAGCTAGTATTATCTCGGAATATACACTTGATTTAATTCGACTATACTTGGGGTTTGCTCTCGACTTAGAACTTTCTAATACTACAGTAATCAATCCAGAATTTCGAAAAGTTAGTAGACATCCACCATTTTGTGATCAATCATACCTAGCATCTTGATAGTCTTATCTACCTTCCCATATTTAAAAGGATAAAAATATCTAAAAAAGAAAGAAAAGGCAAAATGTCCTTCTCGTTACAAGTTGATATTACCAGAACACATGGTTCGCTGACTTGCATGAAATTGACATGTATTGAAAATTCATGCAGCTTGCGTGAAAGAGCTCAAGTCAAACAACTCATTCAATTTATAGTAGAAGAAGCCCAGGAGGATGCTGAGAGACAACGAACATTCAAGTAAGCATGTATAGTTTTGGGAATCTACTTCTAATTTCAAGCCACTGTCATGATCTTGATTCTGTATTTTTAACATATTTCTTCACGTTTCATGTAGATTTCCTTTCATTGCTTGTGAAATATTCACCTGTGAAGTTGATATAATTCTCAAAGCTTTGGTAGAGGATGAAGAGGTGTGGCAACTTTTTACTATTTCGAGAATCAGTTTTATTTTGAGCAATCACTCACATACGACTTTTGGTTCACAGTTAATGGACCTGCTGTTCTCTTTCTTGGAGCCTGACCGTCGCCACAGTACTCTCTTGGCTGGTTATTTCAGTAAGGTCTGACTGCTTCTGCTGTAAGAATCATTTTGTATAAAAAACAGTTCCAACACTAAGTTACCCTAGGCACCCTAGCTTAGACTGGAGAAGTTCCAAGTGGGTAAAGAATTAAGGCAAAGCCGATGATGGATGAATATTGATGGCCTGTACAATGATTACTATTAGATGTTAGGTGTCACACATTTAGTATTGTACTCCACTGTTTTTAGTTATTCCATTCGCAAATGATACCTGGGGTGCAATTGCATTTGCATGTTCCATTCAATCCATATAGTTGACCTCGCAACCTGTCAACTGTGACCTGTGTGTGTGCGCGCGTGCATGTACTGGTTCCTTTTCTACCTCGTGAATGCTTGCAGTGTTTATTGGAACGTATCTGATACTCTGAAATTGATGTTCTAGGTTGTCGTATGCCTGTTGCTGCGGAAGACAACTCCTCTTATGAATTACATACGAGTGAGTCCAATACTTGCACTTTATTATTTATTATTGTTTTCTCAACCAGCAACTGTCCTCAATTTATTCTTGTAATATGCTTTCTTTGAGAAATTGGATTCGAGGGTCTCAATCTTGTTTTCTCTACATGTCTGCAGATTATTTGTCTATTTATCGTTTTGGTCAAATATCGGAATTGCCATGTTTCACACTAACATAGATTCCATACAGACCCACTTATCTTAGACAGCATGAAAATAACATAAGGAACTTAAAGCAACCCTTCTCTGTCACCTGCCATATACAAAAAAGAATAAATGTGCTAATGTGGCAGCTTAAGCTGCATAGAAGCCATTTTAGCCCTTTACGAATTAACACTTCGTTAGTTTTTAGGCAGGACTCTGTGCTTGATAATTGTCTGTCTGGTGCGTTATATTTAGCAATTGCATTATATTTAACAATTTGACCTGCCAGGAGTTTAAATTCTTATCTCATGCATTTGTAGGCTCATCAGGATATCATAAAACAGCTCGTTGACCTAATTGGAATCACTTCTATAATGGAGGTTTGTCTTTTTGTCCCCCAACTTTCTGTTTCCTCTTTTAGAATGCATCTTTGTCTAAACATCTTGATGTTCTTATCAATAGGTTTTAATTCGTCTGATTGGTGCTGATGAACATATATCTGCAAATTATGCGGACTCTTTGCAATGGTTGGAAGATACAAATGTGCTGGAGATGATTTCGGATAAATTCAGTTCATCTGTAAGTTGAATTAAGCACCACTTCTTACACAAAGACATTTGCATCATCCTTCTATTACATTGGTGATTTTCAGGTCCTGACTAGGACATAAACTTTTTTAAAAAAAACATGGCGTTTCCGATAATGGATCCAATGTGGTTTTATGTTTCTGATGAACAAGATCCTCCTCTATTTCTCATATCCTTTTTTTGAATCAGTTCGGGCTATACTAGTTTCTGGTGATATTGTTTACTACGACCAAGTTTCTAATGCGATGCAATTGGAGAACTGAAGATTCAGTTTTCAAGACTTAAAAGTTTGTATAGACATCAGACATGCATGCCCAGTCTTCCTTTTCCATAAAATGAAAATCTTAAGATTGCTGATATATTTGCAGGACTGTCCTGAAGTTCATGCTAATGCTGCTGAAACTCTTTCTTCAATAGCGCGATACGCTCCACCAGGGCTAGCTTCAAAAATATCCAGCCCAAGGTTGCACTGGTTGCCTGTGTTCATGTTTCATTATTCTCTTTCTTTCTTCTAACTGACACTTGGTCGTCACAGTTTTACAGGGAGATTATTTCATCTTGCTCTGGAGGACTCTAGACCAAAATCAGTTCTGGTTAACCTGTTATCAGTTTGTATATCCTTGCTAGACCCCAAGAGGTTTACTTCAGGAACATATTATATGTATAACTATCAAATGGGTCATGGGTCAGGAATTACTGCCAATCCCCAGACCGTTGAGGGCATGCTGGAGAGCTTAGGTAAATTTCACTTGGCTAAACTTTTTGAAGCATATTTTTAGTCGTATACAATTACAGATGTGCTCATGTTAAAAAACCTGTTATAGATCAAATAGATTGAATCACATCACCAGCATTTCTGTGAAAATAAATGCTGTAGGTCAAACCCGTGTTTTATTCCAACTTCTGGAGGAAGCTTCCAGCTTTCTTCATATGACCTCATCTTCGTGTAGAACTGCTTGATAATTTCGTCAATAACTTAATGTCTATCACTGCAATGTTTCACTCGTCAAATGCACAGGATAACACAACCATTTGAACCATTGATACGAAAGAAAAAAGGTGGGCTTATCACTGAACTGCCTATACCTGCTCCAATTTTATTATGACCTTACTGAAAATATTTTGACGATAATGACTTCTTAAACTACTCGGCAGTGAAGAGCAAGGAAAATAAGAAAAGAAATGAAATGGAAGAAAAACTAAAACAAATCAGCATTTGAAATTATCACCTTTTGGTACTAGTTCTGTGTTTGAAAATATAATCTTGCTGAGATGGATTGGTAGTTGCATCAAAAATAAGAAACAGGTGAAAACAATGTTTTTTCTCTTCCTTGACATGTGTCGTTTTGGATTTGGTTCATGTTATATGAAGCCCGGGAAGTGATTGGTAGAATTGTCCTGATCATTATTAGTATTACTCAAATCTTAATTTTGCATTATCAAAAATTGACAGGAGTTTTAACTGGTTTATTTGGCAGGTGACTTGCTCAACCTTTTGAATCTTTCGTCAGAGGACAATGTCTTGCCGACTACATATGGCAAGCTGCAGCCTCCTCTGGGAAAGAATCGGTTGAAGGTATATATAACTTCAGGTTCACCAAGGCCTGTTTGGAAAGTACTTTTACCGGAATTGACTTGCATATCCAACAAGTAGTAGATAGCTTCTATCCATAAATATCTCTCCAAAATGGTACTATGATTTAGAGGAACTATTCTTTTCTGCCACTATATGGCTATATACCCCTTTAGCGGCACTTCTCATCTCCTACTAAATTATTAGTGATATATCAGTAATGCCTAAATCTGACTGTTGACATTCTACACATTTTCAGATTATAGAGTTCTTCTCGGTCTTAGTGTCTGTCAGTAGTGAGGCTGCAGAGAAAGAATTGATTCGCCTGGGTGCTGTGAAACTTATCCTCGAACTTTTCTTTATGTAAGTTCTTTCCCTCTGACAGGCTTCTAATTCTACTTTATAAGTCTGAATACGATAATTTGAGTTCTGTATTTAACCTTATTGCAGGTATCCTTACAACAATTTCTTGCATCACCATGTGGAACGCATTGTAGTGTCTTGCTTGGAGAGTAAAAATTCTGAATTTGTTGGACATCTTATTCATGATTGTAATCTCATTGGAAAGATTCTTGAAGCAGAGAACAACTCTGTTTTGGCTGTTGATGCGGATAAGGTACTTTTGTGTAATTGTTCAGTACCATTTCTCATCGTGTAGCTTGTGTGAGTTCAATCCTAATGTTAAACTTATTAAGATGCTACAAATATTTTTGTATGTGCAGTGACAAGTTATTTTATTGTTTTGCAGCCCACTGTACCAGTTGAAGGACGGTCACTACCTAGGATAGGGAATATAGGTCACTTAACACGTATTGCTAATAAAGTTGTTCAATTAGGGAACAACAACAGCGAGATACAGAAACTTTTGCAGGTTTATTATCTTCTCCCCCTTCTTTTTCGTTTTCTTGGTTGGAATTGGAATGTTGATTATTCTCTTAATTCTTTTGCAGGAAAACAGTGCATGGGTTGATTGGCAGACAAATGTGCTGCTCAAGCGCAATTCGATAGAAAATATCTACCAGTGGGCATGTGGGTGAGTGACATGTATCAGTTATTTCTGCATGCTTAAACATTTACTTTGAGACTGAGATGTATGTATCAGATCTGGTCTACATAAGAGTAGTATTTCATTTGTCATGATAATTTATATATCAAAATTGTTTAGGCATCAGTTTACCCATGTGGATATGCATATTTCGGGAAGGTAAATTATAATTTTGGTCTGAAATCAAGTGCTCAAGTGCGAAACCCATGTCTGGGTGTGGATTGGTATTATGGGAAATTACTCTATGAACGATGTCTATTTCTCATTTATGGAAAGTGTAAGATTGAAGATCAGAACATTGTTAGCCATGGGCTTACTTCCATTTTGATTCATCTCATGATTGTTTTGTATTGTATTCCTGAACTAGTTTTCAAATGCATGGTGTCTGAATCTCGTCTACAGTGCCATCTTCTTTATACAAGTATATAATTTCCATATTGATTTTGCAGGAGGCCCACTTCATTGCAGGATCGGAATAGAGACAGTGACGATGATGATTATCAAGATAGAGACTATGATGTTGCAGCTTTGGCTAATAACTTGAGCCAAGCCTTCCGATATGGGACGTACAATAGCAATGAAACTGATGAGGTTCGTTTTGTTGATCTGTATATTAGTACATTTTATTTTATATTAAGAACATGTGAGGTCTTGAAAGCATATGTAATTATGTATAGTCTATTATGTATAAATGAATCAGTGTAGAGTTTCTAACATTTTCTTTGCCTTTGTGCAGGGTCAGGGCTCTCTTGAACGTGATGATGAGGTACGTGTGTGAGTAGGGGTGTGCAAATTCTTGTCCGGACCGTACAAATGGACTGGAAGCGGACTGATAAATCTAGTTTGTCCTTGACTTGTTATTTTTCCGGTCCGGCCTCCAGTTCTCATAGTTTTATTATTCTGGTCCGGTTCTCAAATTGGACCAGAAACCAATTATTGGATTATCTATAATGTTTTCCACTCTCCCTCTTTCCACTCTTTTTTTGCTGCATCCCCTTCCGCTGCCAGGATTCGATTTATAGGCTGTGAATGAGTAGTATAGATCTAAGTTTGTTGCAACCGTCCCATTCATCTCCAAAGTCCACTCTCCCTTTTCCTCAACCTGTCCACCGCCTTAACATTTTCATTTCTCCGTCATTTGTTGGGTCTGAAAATAAGACCGCTTTACAGATTTAGAGTAATGAATGAAGTTGAGAATTTCTGTCATCAGAACGGTGTGATGAGTGAGAATGTGAGATTAAAATCCTCATTATTCTTTTGCGGTTTTCTTTTATTGATCTTGATGACAAGTGCATAGGCATCAGGTGCAGTATATTTACTGTGTGAATCTACTTGACCGTGATTTTCATTATTCATGGCCCAATGATCTTTTATATATTTTTCCAGTAGTTAATTCCCTATCCCAGTTTCTCTTTTTGGGTTTGACCCTCCCTGAATTTGGTGGTTGAAGGGATTTTCCAACAATACTGAAACTGCAAATACTATATACATGTCGGTGGTGCCCTTTTAAATTATTAGGCAATTGAATGTGCCCTTTGATAATGCTGCAGCAGTTTACTTTAGAAATGATTACTCTAGGAAAGTCATTATTTGTCATGCAGTATTACAAGATTCGTGTTTTGATCTATTCTAGGTTTGTGGACTGGCAAACTCTGCACATGCTACTCTTATTGTCGCTTGTTATTGCATTGTGAAATCACAAATACTTTTTTTTGTATTCTACAGGATGTGTATTTTGACGATGAATCTGCTGAAGTTGTGATTTCTTGCCTGCGGCTGGGAGATGACCAGGAAAGGCATTCCCTTCGGGTGGGAGATGACCAGGAAAGGCAAGCACATATTTCCTTGCTTTAATTATCTTAATATCCACCTCAGTGAATTTGGAGGTTTCAGAGTTTGACACTCATGGCCGTTTTAGATTTCCTCATTTTGCTTCATTAGTCAAAATTATGGGTTACAGCCTTACAGTTAGAGAAATCAATGAACTTCACCCATCAAAAAGGCTCATTGATTTCTTTTGCCTCTATAGTTCTATTATTTGAACCTGAAGCTAAATTTGACCCAACAGATTTTTCAATTTTCTAAGATGTGCTAGTTCCAACTTCCTGTGGGGTAAGGTATCCTTGTGGAACTCTTGTGCTTGTTAGATGCTTGTGCTTACACCTTGATAAATTGGTCAATTTTGCAGCGGATCTCATATCACGAATTCCAATTGGTTTGCTTTTGATGACGAAAAAACAACTACCGAATCATCAACTGTTTCAAATGCGCCCCTACCCCACAACACTGAAGGAAACGAGATCGATAGTGGAGCTGATGATGAGGTTATTGTTGAAGAAGACATGGGTACTGCCCTACCAGAACCTACAGAACCAAAACCGATGACAGAGGATAATGTCATGAATGAATCATCTGACTCGGGAGAAACTAATAATGGTGGATCCCAGAAACCACCGGAGTGGGTTGAGTGGCGAGAAAATTCCGACTCTCCCGACTTGCCTCCACTCTCTCACACCGCGGATGCAGGTCAAACCCCTTCTTCAGAGAATGGCGAGGTCCAAGTGGACGTGGCAACCGAAGCCCAACCTGTTGACATTGGCCCTGATGAGGTATCAGAAGCAGCCCAACCTGTTGCTATTGATCCTGACAAGACGATCCCTCCATCAGTGCTAGCTAAAGAGCCTGCAGATAGCTGTAAGACTCCAGAAGTCGATTCTGATACCAGTAGTTCATTATCTGCCGAAGCTGTTGGTGGGCACGGAAACATTGTAAAAACAGAATCTGATACCGTGAAGGATGATTCTGCTGAAGTTGCTAAAAGTGAGTGAATTCATTTGTGAGATTAACATGTAAATTCTCGTGCTACATATCGTCAGGGATGAACCGTGCTCCATATTAATAAGGCAAGGAGCAGCATCTACATATTATTTACAGCCTATCCGGCAAGGAGCAGCTCGGTTGAAAAGCGCAACAGTTGATGAATTAGTGTATCTTACATTCTTCCTTACATTATAGAATCGTACTCTAGGAAAACCAGACTTAATTTGTTTAAATTTGTTGTCCACGATATTTTTTGTTTATATCTTACTGTTCACTTAGTTCACTGTCTGTAAAATCTCACTGGGGTGACTATTTATTTGGTGCTTCTAATTATCCGAACGTACAGATATTATATCATGTAAATTTATTTCATGGGGGGTCTTCGAGCCAAACAGCTTTTCCAGTGACCGGGTTTGTGAATGTATCCTGTTTTTCCGAGTGATCCGAGTGAAAAAATCAACTTAAATAGACTTTCACGACGACCAAAAATGATACTAACTCACTCGTTTAGCTTATGTTTATCCATAGTGAGGGCTCAGTTGCTAGAAGTCACGCTATTCAGACAGGAGAAGAGATCGTTTAGAAAACAGATGCTATCTAACATGTTGGAGGCTTGTATTGCACATACAGTACATGATGCTCAAAGTATAAGAGTAGTAAGTGATGTACTACAGAATACAGATCTTGGCCTACTTGGCTACTAACACAGTTCTACTATTCCTCTAACAAGCAGAGGAAAATGAATGTATATAGTTTTCAAGGAAGAGACGACATCTTCATTCTGTCAAAGCCTATATGTGGCAGACGGTAGGCTATATAGTTTTCATCAGAATCAGCGGGCAAATCACTTGCTTTAGTTTTCATCAGAACCAGCAGGTGAATCAGCCTCTAAACTCCGCCTCTTCTTCTTCCCTTCGCCATGCCTAGACCTCCTAGGAGCCTCATCCTCGCTTTCACTGTCATCATTGCGATAGCTGTTTCCACCACTGTAACGATCTTCATGTTGGCCTCTCCCCCTCTGCTGATATGCCCCATCATCCCCAGGTCCACCGCCCATTTGTTGACCCTTAGCCTGGTCTGAGCTAGTATCATTTCTTTCACTGGGTGGTCTTTGATCTCTCTTGGCTCGATTGTGGTTCTGAGAAGGCTGTTGTGGTGGATAAAACGAGTTCCCACCAACTGGCCGGCCGGCTCTTGCTGCAGCAGGACCCATGCCTCCCATGAAAGGGGCTCTTCCAGGACCCATCATCATCCCAAAACCACCAGAAGGCCGGCCTTGGAACATCATCCCGGAACCTGGACCAGAAAAATCACCTGGAAATCTAGGCCCATATGGCCCAAAGCCACGGGGTTGCATACCAAAGGGGTCATGCATAGGGAAACCATCAGGGTTCATAGGACCGTATGGAAATCCATCAACTCCCATCATATTTGGTGGGAAACCACGCATACCCGGCGGGAAAGGGCGGGCTCCACGTGCAAGAGGCATGTGTGGAGGCCACATCATTCCTCGACCTCTACCCCTGCCTTGAGGTCCGAAGCTTTCATCCTCTTCCTCACTTTCTTCTTCTTCCTCCTCTTCTTCATTATCTTCGAACGGGACAATATCTGGATTTTCATTTCCATTATCGAGGTTTACTCCCTTTGCCTTCTCCTCTTCTCGTTTTGATTCTGCTGCGATGGAGACAGCCTAGAACAAGACAAACTGTTGTTTTAATCGTCTAATCACAACCCATTTAGAGAATATACAATGTGTACTGCTAAACTATGAACAAATGATTGGTTAAACAGCAACTAGGCCCTAAAAGAAGACCGGATTAAACAATGTGTTATTGGATCAACAAGGAATCTAATTTCACAAGAAACATATATACTGGCATTCGCACCCTGAAAATGTATGCAGCGGAGAAAATCTAATGCAATGTTAATTAGACCAGCATTTCCCTAGGAGAAATAATGGACTGAATCTATTAATTATAGGATAAGTGAGGAGCATGGAACATAGCAGATATCAGATTAATATATTATAAAGGCTTATCTGCACCAAATTAGAAATAGGGACAAATTATAGGACAACACAAAACGAGGGAAACAGATGAAGCTATTGGGCTCGAGGATTATACAAATTTAACCAACCAAAAAGAAGGAAGTCCTTAACAGAAACAGAATTAATTAAACTTTTGAGTTCAGCTGCAAAGTATAATTACCATAAGATCACTGTCTGGCTCAGTGTATAGCAAGGATGCTAACTGCTCACCAACAGAAGGCTCTATTTCCTGACAATCTCTACTTATCTGCCATAAATGAAAAGTTTAATATAAAAAACAGTCGAAAGGAAAGAAAATCATATATATTTAATATGAGGCACAAACAATGGGGATTGAAATACTTAAAAAGTCCAAGAAACAAAAATTATAAACAGTATATGTTTCGGGCTGATTCCATTTTACATTTCCCTAATCCTATTGCATGACTGCAAGGGAACATTGTCAGAGGAAACATGAAGTAGCTAGATGTAACTCTAAAACAATTGGCTCCAACAAACAGTTTTCAGCTCATCAGCTGTTCCACAAAATTCAAAACCAACAAAAGTAAGAATTCAAAATATATGCCAAGGATTCAGTTTCAGAGCAAGTACCTACCTTCACTGGTAGATTCTCATTAAATGGGTTTCTCAGATGCCGAGTTTTCTGGAAAGACAATTCACAGAGCTGCATACACATGTTGTAATCAGTTAATGCACCATGAGAACAAAACAGAATTAGCGATATAGCATGAAAGATATGTAGGAGTCCACTACACATTTACTCAGAACACACGATACTTGAATCAAGAAAACAGTCATTGTAATCCTAAGAACAATGTAAGAGATGTTCAGTGCATACATACTAACAAGTAAACAAGCAAAATGATTTTGCAGTTATCATAGATGTCCATTTATCAATAAAAAAACAAGAATGGGGCGACCGAGATACTACACAGCTATGGGTAATTATGCAAATTATCCAACATGTATACTTGCAGTTGGTGAGTATGGCTGGTCATATGCAATGTAAATACTAAATAGGCACAAGAATGTTTGTCAATGACCACTAACAATGTTGGTATCAGTTCAAATCATCACAAGTATCTTATCTCCACAAACTTTTCTAACAATCACAGGCAGCTACTGATGCTATTTAACTCAAGTATTGTATCTCTGAATCTGAGGCTACAAAAAATAAATATACGTCTCAAATTCAGAAAGTATCCTAAAAAAGATGTCGGCAAGGAGATACTAGGAATATCTTTCACTTGAGACAAAAAAGAGAGAATAAAATTTTGATCTAAAGTAGTATAATAACGGGATAGGTCTACTAAATATTACCTTCAATGTAAATCTTTATTTATTTTTTGATCACTTTTGTCATTTTTTAGGATATCGTTATTTTGCTTCTTTTTTTCTCATTTTTGTTTGATTACTTTTTTCTCCTGTTCTTCTTTAGTTTTTCTTATCTGTACTTTGTAGGGGTGATTTATTATATAAAATGTCTAACAGATGATAGTTTGATACAAAAACGCTAGCTATAATAG
>JAQRGC011544932.1:0-10571 GCA_028659135.1 Plantago lanceolata | reverse complement strand
TACATCATCAGCAACCTAATACAAATTACTAGAAATTAAAACTAATAGTCCTACTTAAATGTTCTTCTTGTACAAGTGTCATTCTAACAATTTTCCTATGAACTTAAGAGTACTTATTTCTGGACTAATCCTAATTTAGTCTTAATGGATATGCTCATCAAAAGTACAAGTTTCTTAACACACCTCATATTCAACATTTTCATACGCTATTATATGACCTAGGTTTTTCACTACCCTATTCGAACATACGTAGTAACAACAATCATATGAATAGTGAAAACATGCCATTATACATAGTCTATCCCCATAGATCCCAAGCCATGCCAATCAACAGTCATAGTTCATAATCATTTGTCTATCATCAACACATAGTGAATTAACTACTCATACTTTTCCTAGCAATCATAACAATTATCAATAAAGAATACTTAATTAAAGCAATCAAAGAAGTAAATCTAGAAATTGGTATCACCGATCTGTCACCCACGGATGATGGCCAAACCTTCGAAGAAGACGATTGACTATAAAATAAACTTGATTGCAAATCTCTGCGTCTGTGAATAATCAAGCAATGGAAAATCTAACCTAGAAGTCTTTCATGACAAAGTATGTATGTAAATTGTAAGCTTATGAATTAAATATACAAGTAAATGGGGTAGTTATACTAAGGGAAGAAGTTGGAACTGAAAAGGAATAAAAAACGGAAGAAAAAGGGAAGAAAGATCGTGTTCGGGCCGACCTTGGGCGTACCTAAGCCAAGGGGCTAGGTAGGCCAGAGGTAATCCTGCCCGTCATATGGTTTTTCGCGCATTGGGTCGTACCTAGGTGATAAATGTTTTGTGTTTATCTTTTTATGGTCTTCACATAAGTTGGTCTCTTTTAAGAATTAATATTAGTTTAATAGTTTGAGGATTCGAATATAATTTGTATTTCATAGAGTAAGGCCTCGTTCAGTTCACCTTAATTTCAGTTAAGTTCAGTTCATTTAAGTTCAGGTCCATTTAGTTCAGTTCAAGTTTGCTTAGTTCAAATTTATACTTCAATTCAGTTAAATTAAATTCAATTCTATTCATAAACTCTCAGTCAAATTGAACGGAGCCTAATATGGTTGATTTTCGATTTAGCAGGTGAGATGTTGGCAATTAGTATAAGGCTTGGATTATATTATCCCTAAACTGTACGTACCTGGTTTGGAGTAATAAGACATGCTTTTTCGTTCAAAAATAAATAAATATAATAACACCTTTTTTTGTCCTCTTTTTAAAAAAATATTCTTAATAGACCGTCTGCCAGTAACTTTTTTATCACACTTTCTCTCATATTTTATTTACCACTTACAACATTGTCAATATGATAATATATACAATATTTTTTTAATCTACTTTTAAGAAGTTATAGAAAAGATCATGAAATAGTAACAATACATCTCATGTCGCCATAGATTTTGATTTTCTTTCTCATGTGCGCAGTGCTGCTCTCTTCTATTCAAACAATTCCCTTTTCTTCTCAACCTGCTTATGATTAATAGAAGACCTATTTCATTTAATGACCTAACAAAACGAGTTCTAAGTGAATGCATAGAGACATTTTCATTTACAAACAACACCTTATTTCTACCATCCCGCACTATCCATCACTAGATAACTAAAGCAAGATGTAGTTCCTGAGTGAGACATCTACCACTAAACATTACAGTCATGAGGAACTGCATTGAGCAACTATGTCCAAGAACAATTTATCAGGCCCCGAAAAGCCACATACCTAAAGCATACACGCTTTAAACTCTCCTCCCAAGTACCACACAAACTACATCGAATGAATGAACAACCTACACAACTACATCAATTTGGGCGTTGCATCCATATATATCGATTTCTGACATACATGTGATATGAGGAGCCTCTTTATGTAATATTTCATGTAATAAATACCTTAAATTTTCAATATGTTGAGAGATGACGTTACTATCTCCCCACATTCACTTACGTAAACACTATAACCTAGTGTCGAAATATAGAGCAATAGTTATCGTATCATTTTACAAACATCTCTATATATCTAATATTACGTTCATGTCCACTCTAACCTTTATGCAATACACCGAGTGTTAATTAAATGCTTTTAGATTCTTGTACGTTATATTTACCAAGTCATATTATAACCATCCACTATCTTATTAATTTACTAGCTAATCCTACATTCCTTTATTTCATTCGTATCCACGAAACTACACTTTATATTTGGCAACACGCTTCTGACTTCATCTCGTCACCACCAACCAACACATATCCTTTTCTTCTCCGTCTTGTTACGTATCATTTATTACTATGATTGCATTAACGTTTGATGTTTATTAACTAATAAGGCTCTGTTCTTTTTATCTGAAAACTCATTATTTTCAGTTCAGTTCTGTTCAGTCTTGCTTAGTTATATTTTGTACTGCACTTCAGTTCAGTTCAGTTCAGTTATGTTCAGACGAAAAGAACAGAGCCTAACTACACTTACCGTGCCCATGTTAATATACCATTCTTTTCCCGGTCTTGGTGTGGAGTATTTTTGGTGTACAACTTATACACCTTTGTATTATAATTTTCAGACTTGTATTTTGTATTGGTAATAAAATTTTGGTCGTCTCCAAATATAAAATAAAAATTGTCTACACTTACATTCAAATTTACATGCATATTCTCACGACACAAAACGCTATATCGTCAACAAAATAAAGCGTTTTGTGTCGCCGCCGGTTCCGGCACCGGAGAAATAAAACTCTATATATCTCACGACAACAAAACGCTATATATCTCACGACAACAAAACGCTATATATCTCCGGCGTCTGCTTGGTAAAATCTCACGTCAACAAAACGCTATATCCCTCATCACCGATAACCCCTACTTCTATCAAAAAAAAAAATGTCATAGACCGTGAACCAGTAAACCTACTCTTTTTACTAATTACCAATGATGCATTAATTATTATTTTTCAAATAAATTGTTAAAATAGGTATTTAAATTAATTTGAATATCTTCATCAAAAAAGAAGAAGTTAATTTGAATATCCTTAAATTTATGGTAGTTCATTTTATTCGACTTTATATATAGTAAGAAAGTACACAGAATTGTTTTTAGCCAGTAAGGTGGGTGAATGAGACAGCAACGACAGCTAAATAAAACCCGATTCACCGTTGGCGCACCACTTTCAGGACCCGTATATATCTCCGGTGCGGATCCATTTCATCTCACCATACATTTTCATTTTCTCTCTCATCTGCTCTCCTGTGCTTGCTCTATTCAATTCAAAACACTCCCTTTTCTTCTTCTCATTTTTATTTATTTACTATTATTATTCACCCTAAAACCTAATCATTTCCAAGTCGACGCCTTAATTTCCGTCAACAGAACTCACAAATCAAATCTAGATCTATCCATTTTGATCGGAAACTGGAAAATTTTCAGAAGCTCTAATCGGTTTCTTTTTTTATCCGTTTTGTGTACGTTTCGGTTTAATCTCGATTTGAATTTTTGTTAATTTTATTTTAATTTAGTGTGGAGTAAAGTGAATTAAATTAGTGTGGATTTGATTTTGTTGTAATTTATTGTTGTTAAATCTAATTTTGTAAAAATATTAAGAGAGATTATATGGTTGTCGGCGATTTAAATTTGGAAAAAACCCTAGGTTGTAGTAGTAGTACTATAAATATGGAAGGGGAATGCAAAGAGGAGCAGCAGAAAAATTTAGTACTACCAGTTGAGGTCCACGACGTTGAGGAAGGTGAGATCTCCGATTCTGGTTCTGTTGAGGAGATTAGTGAAGAGGATTTTACCAAGCAGACGCCGCCGGTTCCGGCACCGGAGAAAACTAGTACTAGTAGTAGTAGTAGTGTTGTGGTTGTTAATCCGGATAAAAGTAATGGTAAAACCAATGGGCTTAGTGCGAGCGGTAGGGTTTGGACGATGAGGGATATGTACAACAATAATTACAGGATTAGTGCAACTACTTCGTATTCGGGTTTGTATAATCTGGCTTGGGCTCAGGCGGTGAATAATAAGCCGTTGGACGAGGTTTTCGTGATGATGGAGGATAAAAGTAAGGTTGTGATTGATGTGGAGGATGATGGGGAGAAGGAGGAAGGGGAGATTGAGGAGGGGGAGATTGATCTGGATTCCGCCGATGGGGTGAAGAATGAGGGTCCGGATGTGATGGATGTTGATGAGAGTAGTGAGTCATCGGAGACGAGGAAGCGTGTTGATGTCATTAAGAAAGAGTTGCAGAGTCTAAATGTGGCTGGTGCTGAGCAGTAAGTGATACTGAGAATTAGCTGCCTTTGATGTTTTTTCTGTTGTGGGGAATGTAGATTGATATTGTTTCTGCTTTTTTGCAGTTCATTTGATCGGCTGTGTTCGAGTTTAAAGGATATGGCGGATAGGTTGACGAAGTTGGTTCCGGAGGTTTCGGTTGATGAAAAAGAGACTCTTCTTCAGCTGTTGGTTACTGCAATCGGGAATGCGAATTCTGTATGCTAAGCAACAAACTTTTTTGCCTTTTCTTCTTTTGTCCGCGGTTTCCTATCGCTTTATAATGCGCTAGAGCTATTTGTTTGTTAGCTATACGAGATAAATGATTAGGAATTGGTATTCACAGGTTTATGCGTCCATGAATGCGAAAATCAAGGACCGGGACAGAGATGCGCTGACAAGGTTTATATAACATCTATTTTATTTTCTTTATGGGCAATGCTTTCAAATTACATTTTGCTGATTTACAAACGTGCTATCCTTATGAATGTTTGATAGGTTGCTAACTCATGTAATAAGCTTAAGCCCTCCTCTCTTGTCTTCTCTGCAACTGAAAGAGGTGAGTTTGTTTTAACCATACATCTGTTTTTTTTAATCATCAAAATATAGGCTGGTTTGTATTGAGTAGTTAAATCATTATACTTTTGGATCATGTTAACAGATGGAGGTGATTATGACTTCTGCAACTTCGTCGACTGACTCTTTGAGCAAAGACGAGGAAAGTAGAACCAAACAAGTTGATGGTGGTTTCAGTAAACCTGAGCATGTAAATGAAGACTCAGCTTCAGCAAAAAAGAATGAAGTAGAAACCGCTGCAACTGGGACTGTGGATCAAGCAAAGTGCAACTCTTCATTGGATTATTTAAACTCAGTGCTAGTAAATTCTAAGCAGAAAGTAGCGTCTCTTCCTCTGTTAGATCTTCACAAAGATCATGATGCAGACAGTCTTCCATCACCCACACGGGAATCTGCTCCTGTGGCTTTTGACAGAGGATACACTTTTAGTCATGGGTCGTTAAAACCAGAGTGGCCCGTCCCCAGACGTACTATGGGGAAAACCACTCTGCATCCTTATGAAACTGATGCTGTCAAGGCTGTTTCCAGTTATCAGCAGAAATTTGGGGGGAGTTCAATGTATATGAAAGATGAGCTTCCAAGTCCGACCCCTTCAGAAGAAGTTGATGTTGGGGATTCTGATATGAACGGAGAGGTTTCGAGCTCTATTAATCGCAATGTCAGTTCGGCTGTGAACTCCTCAAGTTTAGATCTGCCGATTGTCAGTGCTGTCAACTCTTCAATTTCAGGTCAACCAGCAGTTTCTTATAGTTCAGCGATTAATGCTGTAGCAGGCCAGGGAATTAGCAGGACTGGGATTGTGTACCCTCCTTCAAATAATAACGCAAATCCCGTTTCAAGGTCATCATTGGCTCGAAGTAGAGATCCTAGGCTTCGATTAGCTAATCTTGATGGTGGTGCCAGGAATCTCAACCAAGCTCCAACCTCTGTTCAAAGTCATGAGTCTACAATTAACTTAAGGAAGCACAAGAATATTGATGAGCTGGTTGTGGATGTTCCAGCAATAAAACGGCAAAGAAATGACCCCACTGGTGATACGCCAGCTGTTAGTGGTGCTGGTGGTTGGTTGGAAGATAGGGGAACAGTTGGAATCCCGGTAACATCTGGTAACCAAATCATGGGAAATGTTTCATATCCATCAAGAAGCTCCGATCAATCTGTAATAACCACTACACATGGGAACAACAATTCCCAAATCATCGGTCATCATAGTTCAACCTTGCCGCTTTCAACCCCAAGCTCAACATTGCCAATATCTAGTGCAATGTTAACTTCTCTAGCATCAAATCAGCCTACAGCTCTGCTTGCAAGCAATTTACTGGTGAATCACTCTTTTTTGAGAGATAAAGATGTGGACCCAGCTATGTTCTTGAACTTGCTCATGGTGGGAATCCAAAAGTCTTCCGATCATAACAAAGGTGTAGCTGAAAACTTGAACTCCAGTTCCTCGGTGATTGCTCATGTAGCTGGAGGCGCCGTTCAGGTTCCTGCTCCTGCAGTTCCAGTGGTGGGTGACTTGTTCAATCCATTGTCTTTATCTTTCTCTCTCTAAAAAATTAAAATTAGAAACACATGAACTCAGTTCCTTTCTTGTGACTGTTGTTCATCCAGCTTGTGTTCTCTAGTTCACTAGAATTTTTTTTTTTCCGGAGTACTTCATAATCTCATTGAAGATATACCTGATGTTTTTCTTCTTTTTTCTGATAGTACTATTTTATATATCATTGTATCAACCTGATAATTTGTTCTAATTCTTTTACTTTATTAACAAGCAGGAAGAGGCAGGAAAAGTGCGAATGAAGCCTCGTGATCCTCGCCGTATGCTTCAAAATAATGCAGCAAAAGTTAGCAGCGTTGCAGTTCCTGATCAACCCAGAGTAAATGCATCATTCAGCTCTGCAATGTCAAGCGAATTGGGTACCATGAAACAAAATGTTCAGCCGGAGAAGTCTGCAGTTGCCAGTACCACAAAACCTCCAGATATTACAAAAGAATTCACAAATAACTTAAGAAACATTGCTGATATTTTAGCAGTGACTCAAGCGTCAGCTCCTTCACCAATTATACCCCAGAATCCTCAGTCACAACCAGTACATGGCCGGCAGGGTGGACTGGAGATTAAGGGTGTTATTCCTGAGTCTGCTAATGTGAAAAAAGGATCTGGGTTAGTTTCTGAGCAAGTTAATGCTGGCCCTGTTCGGCCGCCAAAGGTAAATGCCTGGAGTGACGTCGAACATTTTTTTGATGGCTTTGATGACCAACAAAAAGCTGCCATCCAGAAGGAAAGGACCCGGAGGCTTGAAGAACAGAAGAAGCTATTTGGCGTTCGCAAGCTGTGTCTTGTATTAGATCTGGATCACACCCTTCTCAATTCAGCCAAGGCATGTGAATATTCACTCTTGTAATTATCTCTATTTCAAACTACATTGAAATTGGAAAAAGATTTTGATCTGTTTCCTTTCTGAAATCCAGTTTGTAGAAGTTGATCAGCTGCATGATGAACTGCTCAGGAAGAAAGAGGAGCAGGATCGTGAAAAGCCATACAGGCATCTGTTTCGGTTTCCCCATATGGCAATGTGGACTAAATTACGGCCAGGGATATGGAAGTTCTTGGAGAAGGTAGCTATAACTTTAAAAGTAAAACTTATAGTATGTCTGGAAAAACAACCATGCTAATGCTCTAGGCTGCCTTCTGAAATTTCATTATTTTCTGATTTAGGCCAGTAAACTCTTTGAGATGCATCTCTATACGATGGGAAATAAGTATTACGCCACTGAGATGGCTAAATTGCTTGACCCAAAAGGAGAGTTATTCTCTGGACGGGTTATCTCAAGGGGTGATGATGGAGAGCCATTTGATGATGACAGTGTTCCTAAGACCAAGGACTTGGAAGGGGTTTTGGGTATGGAGTCCTCTGTTGTCATTATAGATGATTCCATTCGTGTCTGGCCGCATAACAAACTTAATTTGATTGCTGTAGAAAGGTATGGATTTGCCTTGTTTTGCATCATCTATCAATATCAGAGTTAACATGATGGCCACCCTTACTTTTCTTTCTAATGTAAAAACTGTTTTGTCTGCTTGGCAGATACATTTATTTCCCCTGTAGCAGACGGCAATTTGGGCTGCCAGGCCCATCCCTTCTTGAGATTGATCATGATGAGAGACCAGAGGATGGGACATTGGCTTCTGCTTTAGGGGTGAGATTTCATTAATAATTCACTTTTAATTTTGGATTCTTCCTCTGTGAAAACATCAGTAGACAAGATTGGCCTTTTATCTTGGGGCAGGGGTGTTATACATACATGAGCTAAAATTACTTCCTCCACTTATCTTTATTCCTTTTCTACTCTGAAAATAGGTGATTGAGAGAATACATCAAAACTTCTTTGCTCACGCTTCGCTTGATGAAGCTGATGTTAGAGATATTTTAGCCTCTGAGCAACGCAAAATCCTCGGTGGTTGCCGGATTGTTTTCAGCAGAATCTTTCCGGTTGGTGAAGTCAATCCTCATATGCATCCTCTGTGGCAAACAGCTGAACAATTTGGTGCTGTGTGCACCAATCAATTAGATGATCAAGTAACTCATGTAGTTGCGAATTCTCTTGGAACTGACAAGGTATCTTCATGTACAACTTTGTACATTACCATTTCTGTAATGATATGATCTTTGAAGTAAAAGCGTAGCAAGTACTTTTATTTCTTTATTCGATTGCTCAATTGTACTTTCTCCTATCTTTGCTAAACAGGTGAATTGGGCTCTCTCAAGCGGAAAATTCGTTGTGCACCCTGGCTGGTAAGTTTATGCTGGATTATCTCAACTCACCGCACCAATTTTCCTGTGATATTGATGTATTGACATCAAACTACCGTTTATTTAAACTAAATAAAAAATGCAGGGTGGAAGCTTCAGCCTTGCTATACAGAAGAGCTAATGAGCAAGATTTTGCCATTAAACAATAAACACATTACATTACCATCCAAAATGGTAAAAACAAATCCTCAAGTATAATATTTCCATCACTTGAAGTTGAGGAACTGGGACGCTATAACATTTTTACCAGTGAAAGTGAACCAACCTGTCACTGGTGGAAAATGCAGAACCGCTTGACCTCGTCTTGGGAGCAATATCTAGATGGTGTTTTATGAGCCCTAGTTGAGTCTAAGGTTGAGATCTTCAGACCTCTGTATTCTTGAGATTGCACAGAAAGGAATAATGCAAGCCAAGAACAGGGGTTTGTTGACCAATTGACTCAGCTGGGACTATAAAACTGGGTTTCGAAGCATAAACTGAATTAACTTGCTAATTTGTTGCACATTGGATCTGACACCGGAAAGTGAGAACTACTAAACCTTGTTATTTTGGGAAGAATTGGTTTGGAGTTGCTTAATAATGATCTGAAGTGACTCGGAAGATGGGACATGGTGTGCAACAAGCACCTGGGAATTAAACAAGAACGGGTTAGGAGTTGGTCGTGTATCTTTTCCGTTCTTGTCGAAGCAGGTGGGCAGTGTTGTAATATGGTGTGCATGGTGTAATCTGTACACCCTTGAGTAACCAACGTACATGAGAGTCCTGACATCAGGAAATTGGTTAAGTGTGCAGAAGATTTACAGAATAATTAACCATGACGGAAGAGGAGCTTTTTTTACCGTTGGATAGGTTTTACCAAGTAATTTATGAATCAGGTTAAACGCAAGTACGAGACAAAGATAAACTATGTCTTTGTCCTGAAATTTTGTTATGTTCGTCCATCATGAAGTAATTCATAAGAACAATGTGTGTGTTTGTTTCATCTTTTGCCCCTAATTGAAGACAAGAATACTGTCCGAAAATGGACAGCGTGACATAAATATCGAAATTTAAGTTCTCAGAAACCTGATTGTATGGGGTTTGGTGATTTGGGCTGGATTATGAAGGATTTTAAAGGGTTTAATTGGGGTTATTAAGTCTCAATTAAACCCCAAATAACATCCAATGGAGGTTATTAAGGGGCTACTAATTAGTAGCTCCTTTAAAAGTCCCAAATAATATTACTTTAATAGTTACTAGAGTAACATATAATATAAGGGACCCATAAAAAATCTCAATTAAGTCTCAATTAAGTCCCAAACCATTTGAGATATTCATTTTGGAGGAGCTTCTTTAGAGCTTTTAGTGTTAAAAACCCTTAATTAAGTCCAACCACAAGGAGTGCTCTGATGACTGATAAGACTATTGAAATCTAGTAAGGTGGTGGATAGCTGATTGGCCTTTTATTGTTTAAAAAAAAAGCTACATAAAATAGATTTTCAAATTAATCTGTACATTACATTATTAGTATTCACCAGATAGATTTATCATAGTTTCAAATTTAAATAAGGACTAAATAATATGAAATCACCTTATACTCCAATATCAAATGGAGCTAATCCCAATCTAAGTAAATTTCAAAATTTAAATAAGAACCAAATAATATGAAATCACCTTATACTCCAATATCAAATGGAGCTAATCCCAATCTAAGTAAATTTGAAGCTCCATTAATACGATATTAAGTCTTGTCAAAGATTTTATTAAACAATAAAAAAAAACAACATCTTATATTTGTATAAGTTTTTTTTTTTGAACATAAAAGAGCATTCCATTAACTAGAAAAAGGAGCAAATTGCGAGGTGGACGGGATAGAGCCAACCACCCGGCCAGTAGTTTTTGTCTT
>JAQRGC011544750.1:0-12393 GCA_028659135.1 Plantago lanceolata | reverse complement strand
ACGAGCTAAATACCGACAGTGTTTCTATCCGTCGGTAGGCCAAATCCTATCCGTCGGTATCTAAGATACCGACGCCCGAGATTTGGATACCGACGGATAGTATCTGTCGGTATAAGGCTGTTTTTTTGTAGTGATTACCTATAACTTAGGGAAATCTGTTGGTTATTCTATTAAGTTGTGAATAAAAAATTACAATAGGCAAGGGATAATTTGTTCTTGGGTATTCATTGTTGGTTAAAGATAAGTTTTCTAGTAGTGGCCTTGAAATATTTGAATCCCTCACATAATCATCTAAATGGTGAGATTCCCACATCCATAGGGAACTTGAGTGCCTTGGAATTTTTGTATCTCAATGATAATCAACTAAGTGGAAAAATTCCCATTTCTTTAGGCCAACTCTCAAACCTTGTGAACCTTGATTTGTCTGGCAATTTCTTGGATGGTACAATTTATGAGTCCCACTTCTCCACACTCAAGAAGTTGAAATTTCTCTCCCTACTCCACAACAACCTCTTCAAAGTTAACACGAGAAGTGATTGGGCACCTCCTTTCCAATTAAAATACCTTTTCATGCAGTCTTGTGAAATTGTTGGTGGTGAATTTCCACAATGGCTTCGAACGCAGAAGGAGCTCCAAACTTTGCTTATGTCCAACTGTAGCATTTCAGGACCTCTACCAAATTGGCTTCCATACATAAATTTGACTGCTATAGATCTATCCGACAATTCTATTGATGGAGCAATCCCTGATTCACTATGTCAAATGAAATCTTTGGTTAGTTTAGATTTGTCCAGAAATAGTTTATCAGGTGATTTACCGGAATGTTGGGCGACTCTAAACATGTTGCAGTATCTATCATTAGCATCAAATCATCTCTATGGCATTATCCCGAACTCCATTGGTGGAGCTAACTCATTACAATGGCTACAACTGAGCTTCAACAAATTTTCAGGAGAACTTCCTCATAATCTAAGGAATTGCACTCAATTGGAAGTTCTAGATATTGGAGAGAACTCAATTTTTGGGGAACTACCCGAATGGATTGGAAACTACTTGTTGAAGTTGAGAGTGCTTCGACTAAGTAGTAATGAGATGTATGGAACAATTTCTCCTCACCTTTGTCAACTTTAAGAACTGCAAATATTGGACCTTGCAAACAATAAGTTGTCTGGAAATCTTCCACATTGCTTTGATAATTTCACATCCATGATATTCTACAACTCTACCACTAAGCCATTCACATGGAATAGTTTGCGGAGATTTTTGGAGTTGATGATAAGAGGTGTGGTACTAGACTACTACTCTAACCAGCTGGGGTATGTAGTGTATGTGGATCTTTCACACAATAGTTTGGTCGGAGAAATTCCAGTGGAGCTAACCAAGCTTGGCGCCTTGCATTTTCTCAACTTGCCGCATAATCATTTGCAAGGTCACATTCCAAATAAAACTGGAGATATGCACTCATTGGAATCACTTGATCTTTCGAATAACAATCTTTCTGGAAACATTCCGAAGAGCTTCTCATACTTGACTTCTCTAAGTCATTTGAACATGTCACACAACAATTTGACAGGAGAGATTCCAACAGGGCGTCAATTGCAAACTCTGGAAGACATTTCGATATATGAGGGCAACCCTGGACTCTCTGTGGAGCTCCGCTGCCAAAGAAATGTTATGTGGAAGAACCATCAAATGTGCCTAATGCAGAAAATCATGTTGTGGACGGTAAAGAAGACAAAGATGAGAAAATATGGTTTTATGGAGTGGTGATAAGTGGTTTCGCCACGGGACTTTGGGGTGTCATTGGAATATTGGTGTTCAAACTGAAGTGGACTTATGCCTATTTCAAATTTGTAGATGACATCATAGCCAGAATAATCGGAGCCTCGTAGACATATAGAGTATGTTTTTGTTCATGTTGTACTTGTTACTTGAGTCATGTACTAAATGCCATATTATATAATTTACATTCACAGTGTAATCTTTTCGATTAAACCGTTTGCCGAATAAAATTGTTTGTTTTAAGCTCGAACTCGGTTCGAAAACCTTAACGAGTTGAGTAATCGATAAGGGTGTATAAGTGCCAGACTAGTGACAAAGTTGGTTAAAATGGAGTATAATATCGTGTAAATTTTGTATTGTGGAGGGGGGCTTTGTGCAGTAGTTGCTACTCGCCCTTTACCGCTTCTTGGATGAGAACGGTGCCACGACTCTGGAGCCAACACCAATCAAAGTACCAAACCAAATAACGAACAATTCATCATCCTTCATCTCTACCGAAATTCGATTCCGATCAAACACAAATCAAAATTAGGGCAAAAAAATGGCAGCATTGAGGAGAGCTCTCGTCTCCACTATCCCACGTATCATCAGCAACACCAATCAAACCTCGATTGCAGCCTCCAATCCAATTTACAGGTGAAAATCTCAACCTTCTTTACATATTTTCATAAATTCATTATCGAATTTCAATTCGCCCTAATTTTTTTCATGATCGATTTTTCAGCCCTTTCTCGAGGTTATACTCTTCTGCAAATGGAACCGGTGAGTCAATGGACATTGATCTGTCCAGTGAAGAGAGCAAACGGCGGCTGTTTAACAGGTGGTGATGCTAATTTTTTTATTTATTTATTTATATGTTTTTGGTTTGTGTTTACTTGTTTTGTTGTGTGATTGCTAATTAGGATGTTATTGTTATGGGTTCTGTTGTAGGCTGTTGTATAGGAGTAAGCAAAGGGGTTACCTGGAGCTGGATTTGGTTTTAGGGAAATGGGTGGAGGATCATATTTATTCTATGGATGAGTCTGGGATTAAATCGCTTGTCCACGTCCTCGACCTGGTAATTTTGTGAATTCTTGTGTTCGTTTTTCGGCATTGCTACGTTGTTTATTGAATGTTAACTGCTCGGGATATGCTAATACATTTGATCATTTCTGTATTTTAACCGCCTTACTTGATAACTATGGCTCAGGGCATAAACTCTGGAACTGGAATATAGGATTGATTTTTTAGTATTAAGTTCCGTAAGACAGGCCTAGTATTTAAAGCTGTTTTATCGTTCTTCCTTTCAAAGCTTGGTATAAGATTGATTCTGTTGTTAACTATGAAATGGTTCAGAAGTCAGAACTATATTAGCATCTACCAATGCACACTTTTATCTAATTCGATACATGTTTGTTACTAAATTTATGCAGTCGGTTATTCATTTTAGCCATATATTCTCCAAAACTGCTAGATTATAGGTAATACAGTTGTAACCTCTATAAGCAAGTTATAACTGCAGAATTTCTGTTTGTAATGTTACTTAAATCATTGATGATTGAGGTTCATGTTTGAGCTGCAGTGCCGGATTTGTCTGTTACTTTTGCTATGAAACAATTCAGCTCTCAGCTAGTTCTGACAGTTTCCACATTGATCGAATGATAATTACACAATCATGTTATCGACTTATCTTGATGTTTATTTATTATGGAGTTTTTACTTTTGAGTTATCCTTGCTGTTTTATTCTGCCTTGTGAGGACGCCTTTATTCAAATAATTATACTCTCTGTTTTACCTAATCCTTTTTTAACCTGCAGGAAAATCCTGATCTTTGGAAGTGGCTGACTTGCCAGGAGCAACCCCCAGAAGCAGTGAACATAAATCCTGTAAGCCACGGCAACGTATACCCAAAATTTCCTTTTCTTTGCTTCTTGTCTCTTTCTGAAACTAACTCCAATATTGTCAGGTTTTCATTGCTGTGCGTGAAAAGGTGGTTAACAATCTTGACAGCCACGCGTCACCTGAAACAAGAGCAATACCCGGCCAACCGTGGGTCAGAGGTTGGGACGACTACAAAAAGGGACGAGACACCCCAGTTACTGGCAACCAGTAGATTCCCTAGTTAAAAGAGTTTGTTGTGGCATAGCCATAGTAAAAGATAAATAAATATGCTGTGTACTCTATACTGTATATCATGTTGTCATATTAGCCATTATTAGTAGTTATGTAAAAAAAAGGCACCTGATAAGAAGCCAACAAACTATAGAGCATGGTGCCTGATTTGGGTTTTATTTTCAGTAAAATTTTCATTCATTACCATTTACCAGTACTATACTACTTGTTTGTATTAAGCTTAGGAAATATTAAGCTTATGTCTTGTTGTTCGTCTTTGGCTTGCCCCATTGGCCATACCATTTGCTCCTATGAACATTTGACATGCGCGTGGATGCAGTAAGAATTGTTTATACGGTATCTATGCACTCCTTTCTGTCATAAATGAAGTACTGGAAAAAAAACCAATTAGCACAGCCTTCTTCCCCTAGCGGCTTACTACCGCAGTTTGTGCTCGGATTAGCGAGTAGATTGATGCTCTCGCTTAGGAATCATGCTGAAGTTTAAGCTGTAGAAATGTTGGGCTCTTGAGTCTTCACACTCGAGTGTGATTAATCCACTGTAAGTCTAGAACGGTAAGAGCTGTGTTTCTTCTGCAATTGTATTTTCATTTGGGTTTTTTATTTGTCTAGGAGGCAGAAGTATGGTGAGTGAGAAACTGTTCAGCTTTGGACTGAGGCCACATGATTTACAAGGGCAAACACTATTGTGAAGTGACAATTTCTGCTATACTGTACGATATTGCGGGACCGGACGGAGGGAGGGAGGGAGTAGATGAGATAATAATGGAGAAAATGAATGCATTACATTTTGCACAGAAGAAGTCCCATTGTTGATTTCTTGCATCTGAAATCTTTCTGCTTCCCAAATACCCTTTACCTAGAGAAAAAGATTCACAGTATCGAGATATGGCGGCAGCAGCTTATGCAGCAGTTGTGTCTCTGATTCACATCCTGATCCGAGTTCTCCACCCTGCTTGTCCAGCTTCCTTTGACAAATCCCAAGTCCAATCTCTGTATGAGAAAGTTAACTGGTTGGTTGGCTTTATTGAGACTTATTCTTAAACAATAACCAAAGATTTCCAGACCAAAGTCACTGTTTTTGCTTCAGCAGCAGAAGATACGATTGACACCTATGTGGTGAGTCAGATTCGTGGAGGATCTGCAAACTATGACGTCTTGCATCAAGATTTGGAGAAGGCAATCTGCGAAATGGATCTTATCATCCAAGAGTCCAAGAAATTCAAAGAAAAGAATCTTGAAAACAGTCAGATCCATGTTAGCTCTGTGCAAGATACTATCTCATCAGTGCCGGGTGAAACGATTAAGACAGCAGTTTTTAACATGGAGTTGAACTGGTTGCTGGAACAGCTCACGAACTTACGTGAACGTAGTCGAAAAGTCATTTCACTCACTGGTATGGGCGGGATAGGTAAGACTACTCTCGCTAGAAATGTTCATTCCCATCCAAGTATCAAGCATCATTTTGACGTTATAGCCTGGGTAACAATATCTCAAGTTTATACTACTGCAACTATTTTACGTGCTCTTTTAAAAGATTTTGGTGTTGGGAGAGTGGATCATATAGCTGATGAAAGTTTAGGGGAGGAGTTACACAAGAGGTTGTTTAGTAGAAGATATATAATTGTATTAGATGATATATGGGATTCTAAGGCGTGGGATGGTGTAATGTGGTGCTTACCTGACAACAGCAATGGCAGTAGAGTCTTACTCACGACTAGGGATGCTGCACTTGGTGGTGGATCGTTTGATTCGTACAAGATGGAACTTCTTGACAGTGACAAAAGTTGGGATTTGCTTGCTGCAAATGTGTTTCGGCAAGAGGGCTGCCCTCCTGAATTGCAGGAATGTGGAAAAAGAATTGCGAGAAGTTTCAAGGGGCTCCCTTTAGTTATAGTTTCAATTTCTGGGCTTCTTAAAACGGTTGGCAAGAAACTGGATCGTTGGGAAGACGTTGCAAAAAATATAAGTTCCATAAGACAGGATAGTGATGATTGCTTAGGGATTTTATCTTTAAGCTATCAAGATCTGCCTATTCATCTTAAACCATGTTTTCTATACATGACCACTTTTCCAGAAGATCACATAATTGATGTTCCCTTAATCATCAAGTTATGGGTTGCGGATGGAATCATAAAGCCAAATTCAGATAGAACTTTGGAGGATGTCGCATTTGGATATCTGAATGATCTCACGAATAGAAATCTTATTATGGTCAAGGAGCAAACTTCTACAGGTGAAATTACATCTTTTGTTATTCACGATTTAGTAAGGGATCTTTCCATCAGAGAGGCTCAAAATGTGAGGTTTATTCATGTGAATGGTGTTTCTTTTGGTTCTCTTCAGACAATTGATGGTCCACGTCGTTTCATTACTACTAGAACCACAGATGACATTTGTAGTTTCATGGAGGAAAGGGTGTTCGCTCGGTCTCTTATTTGGTGGGACATAAAACCTTTCATCTCGGGGTTGAACTTGTTGCGAGTGTGCTATGTTGCGTGTTGGTCGGATGAAGTTCTTGGGAATATCATACAACAGGTTAATCTACGATTGCTCAGACTTTCATTGTGTGGTAGGTCATTGCTGAGCTTGTTTTCATCACTATCCTCACTGTGGAATCTGGAGACCTTTATTGTCGATGTTCGTAGTTTCAAGTGACATTTGGTTGCTGCAACAGGTTAGGCATTTTGTCATCTCTGGAGACATCAGTGGAGCAATCATTTTGCCAGATCCTCCCACCGCCGACACTCATTTTGTTCTTGACAATCTGCAAACTCTTGAAACTGTAGAAATATCCAGTGACAAGGTGATTAACAATATTCCAAATATACGGAAATTGGGAATTTGTTATAACAATATTGTCAATGGAATGCTGCTATCTAGTGAGCTGGGGTGTTGAGGATAGTTCCCCTTTCCCAAGCCTTGAGCATCTGAATCTTGAAAGGATGTCGTACTTGATGGAGATCCCTGAGGAATTTGAAGATTCATATTCACTCAAATCAATCAAGGTGGATTGCTGTCCCGAGTCTGTTCTTATATCAGCAGAGAAAATACTGAAACAACAACAGGATATGGCGAATGATAGGTTTACAGTTGAGGTTGTCCATCCATCTTGGGTCTTCATGATGGAAAGGAGGAAGGAGATGCCAAATCTCAATGTCAAGGTGAGTACCGTTTTCCATAAAATTTTAGCAAGAAGTAGTATTAAGGAGTTTGTTTGCAATTTCGCCCTGTATTGTTCATAATGAGTAGCTAACAATGTTAACTCTACCACCCGCATTCAATATAAAAATCGAAAACTGTTGACGGTAATCAAAATTGCTTTAACTGTAATGAGACGGAGGGAGTAAACACTAACAAATATTGTTGTAGCTATGAAACACCCCGGCAAAACAGCCACATACCCTATCCAGGCCAAAAAAGATCAGTCTGCTCTTTATTTAAACAGGAAACCAGATTATAATCCCAACGTAACTATATTTGCTGTCACAGTGTACGCAGCAGTAGTACTAAATTTCTTAGTAGTACTGATAGGAGATCTTGCTACTGATCACCTTATTAAGGGCAGACGATTTGCTTTTGAGTGCTGTATGTACTGATAGAAACTTGCTGTTTCATTCAGTATCGCGAAAATCTCCTTTCTGAAGCTGAAAAAGAGTTGTATCTGCTCGAAACCGATGTTGACTGCCTGAAAGGTTATATCAAGAATGCCTACAAGATGCACAAGAAAGACCAAATCTTCAAACTATTTGAGAAATCTTTAAGGGAGGTTCTTTACGATGCCGACTATACCATCGACAGTGAGGTGATCTTTAAAGTCGGTAAATCGCACTTGTGGCGCCGTATAACAGGTGGAGTCGATGGAACCTTACTCAATTTCGTGAGGGGCCATGCGAAATCGCTCTGCGATAAAGTTAAGGTTTACTTGCCAAGCATTGCAACTGCAGAGGGTTCTGCTGACGCCACCACATCAGAAACCAGGGACAGTAGGCAACAGGTAACTTTATTTTGCTATTTTGCTCACTTCTTAAAGCACATCTCATTGGATATATCTGACTTTAAGCGATCGGTCTACTGGAATTTAGATCATATCTCTTATGTAAGGTGTTAGCATGTGTATGTCTATTCAAGACTTGTACCTTTCAGTTAACATTTGGAGTTAAATGCTTTGAATCGATCTCACCTTTAGTTGAATTCAGAGTATATAACATTATATTTTTTTGCAGAAGAGGCGAAAACACATAGTTGGTTTTGAAGATGAGGTCGATACTTTAATCAGTTATGTGAATCAAGAATCAAATGCGCTCCAAGTTGTCACAATTGTCGGTCTGCCTGGCCTTGGGAAAACAACAGTAGCTTGGAAGATTTTCAAGGATGAAAGAATCGAATATGAGTTCCACACCCGGATTTGGGTGAACATTTCCCAAGATTTTCAAATGAAGAATGTGCTCATAACTATCCTAAGGCATTTTACAGAACCAAATCCAAAGATGGATGTTGAAGAACTAACCGGAGCTGTCAAGGCTCATCTTGGAAAAGGAAAGTTCTTGATCATCATGGATGACCTGTGGACAACTGGAGCATGGGATGAAATCAAAGGTTTCTTGCCGGTGAATAACAATAGTAGCAGAGTCTTGATAACAAGCCGCTATAAAAATGTGGCTTACCATGCTAATCCCATGAGAGCGCCTCATGAGTTGAGGTTCCTGAGGCCAGAAGAGAGTTGGGAGCTCCTGCAGTACGAGCTCTATGGCCAGCTGGATGTTGTCGATAAGGAATTGGTGCAAGTTGGGCACATCATAGCAAATCTTTGCGAAGGACTTCCTCTTTCACTCATAGTGATTGGGGGAATATTAGCCGATAAGATGTCAATGGCAGAAGATTCTGTCTTCCAGATAAAGAAAGAATGGGAAAATATCTCTAAAAGCATCGAGACTAATCTTGTTTATGCAGACTTGAATGAACGCTTGGAGAAAATTATAACACTAGGATTTGATAATCTGCCTTTTGAGTTGAGAGATTGTTTCATGTATTTGGGAGCATTTCCTGAAGACGCTAACATCCCTACCAGGAGATTGACATTGTTGTGAATTGCGGAAGGGATGATACAAGAAATTCCAGGGAAGAGCTTGGAGGAAGTGGCCATGGGCATCTTGAAGGACCTTGTCAACCGCAACTTGGTGATGGTTGAGAAAGCTAAGCCAAATGGTGATCCTAAAATATGTTGCCTTCACGACAGCATACGTCAATTCTGCAAAACAGAAGCATCGTTTGAAAAACAGGACTTCTTCCAAGAAATCAGGATGTCCAGTCCTGGAGTTTTTCGGTTTGAGAATGCAAAAATAGTATATCGTCGCATTTGTGTTCATTCTTATGTTCCTAACATATTCTGCGAAATGGGAAAGGCTGTCAGAGTCAGACCTCGCTCTTTCCTGTGTTTCTCTAAACGTCCCCTCATCTTAGAGCCAAATGACGTGAAAATATATTATTGATCAACATTCTCTCAGAGTATTTGATGCTGAATATTATATTTCTGAAATTCCCTCATCTCCACACATGTACTTGTTTGAGGTACCACACTCTGACATTGGATGACTATACCATGGGTCTTATGGAGTATGTGTCTGAGCTTGTGAACCTGCAGACTCTCATAGTGCACACAGCATCTAGCACAGTCGAAATCAAATCAGACATATGGAAGATGATGCAGTTGAGGCATTTCAAGAGCAAATAATTCATCATTCTGGAAAATGACGGGGAAGGTAGATTCGGTGAGAAACTTCAAACTCTTAGCGTGCTGTCACCAAAATGTTGCACTGATGGAATTTTTAGCAAGGTGCGAAACTTGACCACGTTAGGAATTAAAGGTGATTTATCCAAACTTTTGGAATTCAAATTCTTAGAAAAGTTGGACCGGCTCAACAAGTTGAAGTTAGTGCATGATGTGTATGTTGCATTAGGATGTAAACGCCAATGGCGCCGGCTACCTGAACCAAATAGATTCCCACCAACCCTCAAAATTCTAGTATTGTCATGTGCGTATATGGGCCCAAAGCAAATGTCTATTTTGGGACAACTCGGGTCCCTCGAGGAGCTCAAACTGAAAGAAAGTGCATTCACTGGAAAGTCCTGGGACGTTGCTGGTGGCTGTTTTGAACATCTCCAAGTCTTGCACATTGAGCAGGCAGATCTGAAAATCTGGACAACTTCAGATGACGCTTTGCCAGAATTGAAAAGTCTATTCCTTAAAAACTGCAGGGAGCTTATGGCAGTCCCATCAGAAGTTGGTAAAAAACTTGCGATGTTGTACATGGAACGTGTTTCCCAGAGTACAGTTGTTTCTGCCAAGAAAATTGAGAAGGAAAGGAAACAGACGTCAGGTTGTGATATCGGCCTCGGAGATGTATTCGAGCTTCAAATTGCTCAATGAGACAGAGCTTGAAAGATTTAGTCCATCATCATTCCAGGTTAGTTAATATTCTCAATGTGAAAACTCTTTTTTTTTTTTTTTTTAATTGTGATTATACTTACTTGTTGCTTGCTAATCTATCCATAACATAGTACTGTAGTATATTAGGGTGTACTTTTTATGGGTTGTGTTGCAGCCTTGCAGGCTGTTGTATACGAGGAGTAAGCAAAGGGGTTATCCGAAGCTAGCTGGATTTGGTTTTATGGAAATGGGTGGAGGATCATATTCATTCTATGGATGAGTCTGGGATTAATTCGCTTGTCCATGTCCTCGACCTGGTAATTCTGCTAGTGAATTCTTGTTTTCGTTCTTCGGTGTTGCTACGTCGTTTATTAAATGTTGACTGCTCAGGATACGCTAATACATTTGATCATTTTCGTATTTCATTCGCTTGACATGATACATAGGTCTGATTTTTGCTACCTATGGCCCAGTGCTTTGAGTCTGGAACTGGAATGTATTTTCTTAAGTTCCTTCTTGTGTTCGTTTATCGGTATTGCTATGTTGTTTATTAAATGTTAAGTGTGCTCAAGATACATTTGATCATTTCCATATTAAAAATCACTTTACTTGATAATTCATTTCTTTTACCTATAATAGAGACGGGAAAATCCTGATCTTTGGCTCTTATCAGTTCCAAAAGTGATGTACTGTAACTTAGTGTATTTATATATAAAACTTTACTTATTATTCGTATATCACATCTTACTTTTTCATTCTACTTCCAAACGCCCAGTAGCTAGCTTGGGTGAGAGGATTCAGACCCATCCGCTATAGAGTTTGCTTCTCTGCAATTAAAGCACAACTTTGGTTTCCCGGTCTTCATTTTGAAAGCTGGGTATCTCCTCCACCAGATTGCACAGTTGCCAAGATGCTACCTGTTGAAGAAATGCATACTGATAAGCACTGTTTAAGTTAATTTACCAGTCCTGTGCCTGCTCAAGACCCCACCGCGAAAATCATCCATTGATAAACCACACCCGCCATCTCATATTTTCATAAAAATTTACTGTGATTGAAGAATGTTATTAGCCACTATTTATACTAATAAAAAGATATGAGTTTAAGACGTAGTTGTGAATTGTGATACCAAACTTATAATTTTTCAATTTTACCCATATATTAAATTAATCCAATAATTTACAAACAATGAAACAACACCTTACTTCATAAAGTGACACACGGAAATTGAATGGACTTCATCTTTTGGAACGGACTCTTCTATTTTTTAAATCGATTCTTCATTTAATAGAGTTAATAAAAAAAATTATACAAAGCTCCACAAGTTATATGACAATGGTTGCACGCATGTACCGCGTGCCGATGATGCTTGCAATTATAAATGATTTTGAGGAGAACTGTAAATTTTCAGGAACAAATTCTTCCCGAAAGATTCAGCCAGAGATCAACATTTGATATCTCTCGGTTTGAATCTACTAGAAGTGAACCCAGTCGCCTGGTCTTTATCAACCTTACACAATTAAAAAAAGCACGTTGTTGTTACACACTTCAATACTTTAATCAGTTTTATTTTTGTTGTGGTAGTATTAATTTACATGCGACTTATGCATTTAGAAGTCGCGTTTGAACTTCAACAATTTATAATAGTTACAACTTGCACGATTATGAATGGGCAGTAAGGAAACATTTCTTAATAGGTCATTCACTTAGAAATATTTTGATAGGTACCAAGTTATTTATATAGGTGTACCGACATCAATTGAGTTTTCTGAAATTGAAATATAAATCTATTTACATAGGATAATTGTAAAAACGATGAATCCACTTAATTCACATAACAACTATTTTCCGTAATTCATAAATTATATCATTGACGTAACTTTATTTTATACAACTTCACCATTTTATGAATTGAGAAAAATTATGTAACTACAAGCATTTGTTTCCATTTGCCATTAGTATCATATGGCCAACCTGAATATGTGTATAAATACACACACCCACACGGCCACACCATTCATCAGTTCTCTCCTAAGCACTTTCTTCTGCCAGATCATCTAAACACTGGTA
>JAQRGC011544630.1:0-11005 GCA_028659135.1 Plantago lanceolata | reverse complement strand
CTATAAAAAAAACTTAATTAAATAAAATATAATTTGATTTGAATAATGACGAGAAGTAGAACCAGAAGGCCATTAAATTGGCTTCCAAGCTCCAATGCCGGAGCCTTTTCTTCCTCCCCCTTTGCTCTCTTCCGCCGTTGATGGTAGGTGGAGGCGGCGACGGAGAATTATCACGCAATGGAGGACGGAGATGCTGTCAAGGAAGAGGATTCAGTTAGATTAGTTGACGCACCTGTGCTGTTTTTGGTAGTTTCTCATAAGGCTTTTAGGGCGGAGCTTTCCTCGATTCGGCTCTCGGCGACGGAGGTAGCTCAGTGCTGTAGCCGTGACGCGGTGGTTGACCTAGGTCGGAGGTTGGAGTTTCTCAAGCTTGTGTATAGTTACCACTGTGCTGCTGAAGATGAGGTTAGTTAGTTTCTTCTATTGACTGTTGAGATAAAATTTCTGTTAATTGAGTTTTACAGTTTTACTCATAATTGAGGTTTTTGCTGTGGAACTTTCTGGAACATTGTTGTGATGTAGTGGTGTGGTCAGTGGTGTTAATTTGTATGATGAATAGCATGTAAATCAATTTGCTGCTGCTGTTGGCTGTTGCTGCATAGCTAATTATGTGAAATTGAACCGAGTTTCATATCGTATTGCTTGATGGAAATGAATGGAGGAGGTTGACTTTTTTTAAACAGTTAGTAGTGCATTACTAGGTGACGAATACACCGTCCCTTAATCTGTTCATACAACACTAATGGTTTTCGCTTGAGTGGGAGGAAACCTGGCATGAACTCTGTAAGTTCAATCGCTGTTGACCTATTGTCGTCCATGAAAGCTTTACAGAGTAAAATTTAGTGTATTAGACATTCCTTTATCATTTATTCACTGTTCAATCTCACATTTATTGGCAAAGTTGGATTCAAGGTACTGAATGTGGTGCTGCCTTACTTTAATATTGTTTAGGAGGTAGTACGATGTCATGTCACTTTGATACCATTTCAGATCATGTTGTTTTGCGAAATCTATTATTAGAATCTATTGTTTTGTGCACGTAAAGGTACACGGTATTACTGATATAATTTCTTCGTTGTGAGTGTGGACTTATACATGGGATGTATTTGGAAATGTCTGTCCTTTTTAGCATTCAGGTGTCGTAAAGCTCAATATTCCAGAAGTTAATACTTTATTTCTAACAGGTTATCTTTCTGGCATTAGATGCACATATAAAGAACGTGGCACCAACATATTCACTTGAACATAGATCTATTGAGGATAACTTCAACTCTATCTTCAATTACTTGGATCTCTTGATGAGCAGCGATAAGGATTCTCCTCAGATTTTTCAAATGCTTCTTTTTTCGATCGGTACTATCGAGGCCATGATTACTCAGCATATGCAGAAAGAAGAGGAGCAGGTACCACTTAATTAATCTCAAAACATGTATTGATGCCTATGATTTTCTGCTATGGCACTATGATCAGAAATCCTTTATGTCTCACCAGCAAAAACTGTATGTGACTAAAGTTTTCCCCATATTAGATCAATAAACTAATAATTTGTTTCCAAGCTTGTTTATAGTTAGTAAATGGTAAGGTCAGAACTAAGAAGGCTGTCAAATATCATATGACTAGGGTGATTAACAAAAACATTTTTGGTTGACGCCTATGATTATCTTGCTAGCAGACTTGAAAGCTAGTTCAGTGGTTTTCCCTGATTTTCTTAATTGATTAATCACTTATACCTGCTGATTACAATATATCATCTATACAGTACTTCACTATATAAAATGGATTACATACTTAAATGTCATTGCCATTGTAACATATGGAGATATTTCTGTTATGTAGACATGAAAAGAAATCTTACCTAATGCTTAACTAGAAACTTGCTGAGAAGTGCATTAAATTATCTTAGTAGAATCTGGAATGTAATCTATACTATAATATATGTAAAGTTATCCCTACATCCGTACATGGACTCGTGGTTTATAACAGTTGGAAACTCGACAGAGCATAACTATTTGATGTTCTGCAACTGTCTTTAATTGTAGCTAATTCAATCTTTAAATAGCAGTAGTTTCACCAGATTTATTGTTCTCGTTAGCAGAAAAGGTTTTATGAATCCAATTTTGCTACAATATCAATAATAAATTTTTCATCTCTCTGAAGCATCTCATAGGTGCTTATTGTTAATGCAATCAACTTAAGGATATGTACTCTTTTCAAATCAACCCCAGAAGCTTGCCAGATATTAGAACTTTTCATAATAATGTAACTCTCTTATAAGAAACTAAAACAAATTTTAGCCAGACTTGTGCTTTCCTTAAAATTACCTTCCGTAACTTCTTTTTGCACGGCGGCCACTTTTTCAGCTATCACACATCATATTATCTGATTATACGAATGCAGGTTTTCCCTTTGCTGAGGCAGAAATTGTCTTCTGAAGAACAGTCGCAGCTTGTCTGGCAGTATATATGTAGTGTCCCAATCATATTACTCGAGGATTTCTTACCATGGATGACGTCTTATCTTTCTGTAAATGAAAAACTTGATGTTCTATGTTGCATAAAGCGCATAATTCCTAAAGAGGATCTGCTTTTAGAGGTGAATCTTAATCTGATTTCTTGAAGCTGTCCGGTCAAGTTTCCTGTCTCATTTTCTTTCCATCTGCTTAGGTGGTCGTGTCCTGGATACATCATAAGGAGGTATCTTCTTCTAATGCCTACAATACATACCGAAAAGCCTATCAATTTCTAAATGGTCTATCAAGTTCCAAGGATATACTTGAGCTTTTCCCACTTGAAATCCATCATGAACAACAAGAGCAACTCAAGGAAGCAGGTCTGCTGCATTCAAATGGTCTTGAAGGTCCCATCGAGAGTATTTTTATTTGGCATGCTGCCCTTAGAAGAGAATTTGATCAATTTATTGAAGAATTACATCAGATAAGGAGATCAAACTGTTTTGCAAGCCTATCATCAGTCATTGTGCAGATAAAATTTATTGCAGATATCCTGATTTTCTACAGGTATCTTTGTCTCTCCAGCTTGTCTTATTTAAGTTCATATATATAAAATTTAGCCATCAGAGTGATGAAATGCCCTTGTAAGAAGTTGTGCATCCTGATTCAAATAAATTGCATATGTTGGAGTCTTGTACTTTGTTCTTATAGCTGCCTGCTTGCTTCTCAGATTTTTCTAGTCCTTTCTTTTTAAATGCTGGAGGCATGTTAATTTTCTCACTAATTTTTACTAAAACAGTAAAAGGAAAATTTAGAGTTAGAAAACCTCATGCACAATACCAGTATCCTGCATATTTGTGTATTCTCATGTAAGCCTGCTTATTTCACATTTTTCCTTGCTTGTTTGATTGCAGCAATTGTGTAGAAAAAATCTTTTACCCATTGGTGTATCAACTTTCCGAAAATAGCCTGTCTCAGTGCAATAAGCTGGTGGACGAAAACCAGATGAAAGGACTTCAAAGGTTGCTATTCCAGGAACGTGATTGCTCAGCAAAATTAGTAAGCTTCGTGGAGAGGCTTTGTAAGGAATTAGAGTCACTCCTGGCGGAGTTTAGCAAAAGACTTGTTTTTCTTGAAATCGAGGTACAATTCTCTTCTCCTTTTGTCTGTCTTAGGCGAATTGCAAAGATTGAGGATTGCTCATGCACTTTAAAGGATGCTAGATCTTTGAAATGCTAATTTACATCTTAATTTATCATATCAGGATAGGATGGATTTTTCATAGATGTGTATTCTATCCCCCACCCTTCACAGTTCACATGCCTCTCAGTTTTCCTCATGCTCCTAAAATTAAATTCCGGATTACAGAAAAGAGTATAATGTAGAATTTTATTCTTGATTTTTGGCTTATTGACAACTAATTCTACTATCATGGCTGATAAGAAGAACTATATGTATACATGACTAGAACCATTTGAGGAATCTAATGTGTGAACCAAGACAATGTGTGATAAATGATAAGGTGTCCATGTAATTTCTGATGTATGGATCAGTTATGTTTAGTATCTATTTTTACCAGAACTAATGTCCATGTTCTCGATGGCAAGACCCATGATGATTTCCAGTGAAGTGAAAGTATTTAAACCATGCACAATCAGACAAACACATTCTGTTAATTTTATATCAAAACGTTCGAACCAAAATAATTTTTTTCATGATATTCGTGTGGAATTTTGTTAATTATTTTGCTCCAGTGACTTTATTTCTCAGTTTCTTCCAGGTTTTCCCTTTTATTAGCAACAAGTGCACCTGGAACATGCAGCTTTGGTTGCTCTATACAAGCCTTCATGTGATGCCACTTGGGTTGCTAAGGTGCACTGTTACTTGGTTCTCTGCTAAAATGTCTCAGTACCAGTCTACCTCTGTTCTGACGAACCTCAAAGTGGAATGTTCTGCAATAGATAAGTCTTTTAAGTCTCTGTTGCATGAATGGGTTCGTACAGGTTGTTCAGGCAAGACCTCCACTGAGAAGTTCCGGCAAAATCTGGAAGAAATGTTCAATGGTAGGAGCTTTTACTTGACTGACCATATTGGGATCTTCTCCTCATCTTCCGTACTCACAGCTCAACAGCCTGTCATATCTCGCCCTACTGGCATGGATCTTCACAAGTTCTTCTCTCAGATGTTTAGAAGAATGCCTCCATATCAGAACAACGCTGTACAATCCGACCCTGCAACCTTTCTACCTCTCGACTCAAGACCAATGGACCATGTCCTTTATATCCATAGAGCTTTCATAAAAGACCTGGAATATCTGATTTCCTTATCATCCAAGTTGGCTTCAGATATCAGATTTCTTTCTGAGTTTCAGCTGCGGTTCAAACTTCTTCAAAAGATCTATCAAATTCATAGCAGTTCAGAGGATGAAATTGCTTTCCCAGCTCTTGAATCTAAGGCCGCACTTCAAAATATCAGTCACTCATATAGCATTGACCATAAGTTGGAAGTTAATCACTTCAGGAGAACGTCAGAAATCCTAAATGATATTTTGGAATTAACTGAGAACAGAAATTATGCTAGGCTAAAATATCACCATCTGTGCTTGAAGCTCCATGAGACATGCTTATCTATGCATAAAGTACTAGCTGACCATATGTGCCGCGAAGAAGTTGAAATTTTCCCTTTGTTTCGAAAATGCTTCTCCATTCAGGAAGAGGAAAATATTGTAGGGCATATGCTTGGAAGAATTAGAGCAGAAATTCTACAAGAATTGATACCCTGGTTAATGGGGCATCTGACTTCCGATGAACAGCATGCCATCGTATCTTTATGGCTCAAAGTTACAAAATATACTAATTTTAGTCACTGGTTAGGAGAATGGTGGGAAGGCATGACAAGATATAATGTATCATCAGTGGAAGAGAGATCAAAACCTTCTCCATCATTGGCTGCTGACCCTATGGAAGTTGTTTCGATGTACCTGATGAAATATGGTTCTGAAACTCAGAAATTTGGGCATGAAGGAGAAAGTGAAGGAGAACTTGCCTCTGCTGATTTTTGTAAGACTGGATCTTGCAAATCTGATAATGATCTTCTCAGAAGAGATCAAAATGCATTTCAGTCTCCAGAATTTAGTCAATGCCCGAGTGAGACTGAAAAGAAGCGATCCAATGAAATGAGTGGAAGCTTACATGTTGATGAAATCAGGATACATGATAAAGATCATCAGAATGAGATTCATCGTGAGAACCCTCTATGCATGAGTCAGGAAGAGCTGGAAGGTATAATTAGAAGAGTATCTCGTGACTCAAATTTGGATACCGAAAAGAAGTCATTTATCATCCAAAGCTTGCTAATGAGGTAAACCATAGTAGTTTCCTTCTCCTGGTTTATTAATTGTGTGGTTTGACATTCCTTTATTGGTATTGCCTTTTGAAGCATACTGTAAATACATTTCTGTGCAGGTTTTCTTGTGATAGCTTAAATAACTTTTTACATTTCTTTGTCCAGATAAATGTCTGTGCAGGTTTTTCTAGAATATGACTTATATTTTTATTCCATACAGCCGTTGGATTGTAAGTCAGAAATTTGATAAGGAGGCTGCTATCATCAATGATAAAGGAGAAGTTCCTGGTCGAAGTGCATCCCATCGAGACACTGATAAATCAGTTTTTGGTTGCAAGCACTACAAGAGAAATTGCAAGCTTTTTGCTCCATGTTGCAATCAACTGTATACATGCATACGTTGCCATGATGAGCAAACTGATCATGCTTTGGACAGGTGAGATAAGCATGCATGAAATTTATTCCATCATTTATGTTACTTGTGCTTATATCCATGCTATTTATTGCTGCAGTAAAACTATAACGCAAATGATGTGCATGAAATGCTTGGAAATCCAGCCAATTAACCCAATATGCACGAATCCATCTTGTGGTAACTTTTCCATGGGGAGATACTACTGCAGGATTTGCAAATTGTTTGATGACGAAAGGTAATGTAATGAAGTCCTACCTATTTTCATTGATGAATCATCTTTCTACATGGCATGGTCCTAGTAAACAGCTTATACAACCTCGTATACCCACATATATTCGCAATCAGGTTTTGAAATTCAATCTAAGAAAGACGCAGGTCCAGATGGTAATACTTCAACCCGATCAACGCCTACCTAAGGATGTTAATGCAAAGCTCTAGGAAATCAGAAAGCAAAAGAGTTTATTATCTGTGTATGCTTGCTGAAATTAAACCTGAATTCATCTAATCTGTTCTTTGGTTTGATGTGTGAAAATATTTCATATGAACTACAAATGTATAACTATAATAACTACTAGGAATCTGGACCTGCTTCTGTAAAACTTGGAATGCTAGTTAAATGGCGGAAGATTGTTTATAAAAGTTCTTGCAAACCTCTTATACAAGATCAAAGTTTCAATGGTTGAAACCAGTATATGTTAAAGGGATTATATAAGGCATTGCATTTGGACATTAGCCTTCTCTTAAGAAATTATCCTTTGGCATTTTCTTTACCATTTGTTTTTCACACTTATCTTTAACCCATGGATCCTGATACCTCAAACAATTAATTCGTTGTTTGGTACTTAATGAGTATTTCAGAATTTTAGCCTACTTGTTTATTAGGATAAATGCCATTTACCTGTATTTCACATTTATCAACTCCTCAAATGCTCTGGATACATAAAAAGAACTCCGAATAATTCTAAATTTTGAATAACAGGCAAATATACCATTGCCCTTACTGCAACTTATGCAGAGTTGGGAAGGGGTTGGGTATTGATTACTTCCATTGTATGAAATGCAATGCTTGCATGTCAAAGGCTCTCTTTGTGCATGTATGTAGAGAGAAGTGCCTTGAGGAGAACTGCCCAATTTGCCACGAGTACATATTCACTTCAAGCGCTCCTGTAAAAGCACTCCCATGTGGACATTTGATGCACTCTGCATGTTTTCAGGTATCTAGCTTGCAAATTGAAAATTTCCTAAATGTGTTGAAGATTTAATGACTGAAATCCCTTATCATTCTAGGAATACACGGTGTCCCACTATATCTGCCCAATCTGTAGCAAGTCACTCGGTGACATGCAGGTTAGCTCATATCCGCTTTCTTATTATGCCTTTTTATTTCTCATTTTCCCCCCTTTTCCTGAGTAATGTTATGAAGTATTTAGTGTATTATGCCCTTTCCTTGTTGTTAATCCATATTAGTATTTGCTGAGAGTTACGTACCGAGTGTAGCATAGTCTTTGATTTAATGGAATGTCGTCATCCTATGCTGTAATGTGTGTGTTACAGCATAGAATCATAGCCATGTTGAAGCATCTAATATGTGGGAAACTTTTAACTAGTCAAAACCAGAAAAAATTGTAATAACTAATAAGTGTATTACTCTCGGGCATATAAATTAAAAGAACTACATCCTAAAGTTAAAATGCTATGAGGTTTTGCAAATGATTCCTAGGTTAAGTCAGAAAGCATTGGGTAAAATCCATTTTTGATACTCCAGAAAGCGCCGTCCAATTTAGTTAATCATCATTGACTGCTATTTCCAAGACATTTCTAATGGAGATGTTGGTATATCACCTTCGTAACCTATCATAATATATTTGAATTCTTTTAAAATGTAACAAAACGATTAGGCATCTCATTTCTGGACTATGAAAATTTGCTTTAACTACCTTATAGTTTTATTCAGATCAAGCTTGGTATCCTTAATCAAGAACCTATTGTACTGTCATAATTCCTTTATGTGGATTGTGGAGTACAAAACAGGTTAAAATCAACTAGTTAGTGGCAATGTTATATAGTCATATGTTTTAAGCATTTTTAAAGTAGTAAATGATACAGTATCTCATCTTAGAAGTATGATTTGCATATATACTTTCTATCAAGATCAATCTTCTACTCCATGTCCATGTCACAGTCATGCGCTCAAGTGATCATCTTGAAAGTGGACTTAAAATAGAATTCATTTGTCACCATTTCAGGTGTATTTTCGGATGTTAGATGCTTTGTTAGCTGAAGAGAAAATGCCGGACGAGTATGCTGGCCAGAAGCAGGTACCTGTAATGTTCCATACATCATACTATGTAAATCTAGGATTACATTATCTGAGTGGAGAGATTTTTGCTCTTGCAGTTCATATTATGCAATGATTGTCAGAAACGTGGAACTGCCTCTTTCCACTGGCTCTACCACAAGTGCCCTCACTGTGGTTCATACAATACCAGGCTTCTGTGACTCAAGTACTCAACATTCTTAGCAAGTTTGTATTTTCCTCAAAATTAATATACATTGTATTCGCCACTATATTTCAATAGATGAAAGGTTATCTTGAGATAATCAATAACCTTCCTTTGCTAAAACAGAGTTAGGATATGCCATTGTTGTAAATGTAAAGTTGTTTGTGCATGGCAAATTTTGTGAATAAGACCTTTCAATAATGATGCTTTCGTAAACCATAAAGAAAGTGACGCTTCAATAATGCACCACTTCTAGTTTCTTAGAGAACATCATTCTGCATGACTTACGAGTTATGAGGAAAGTAATAATAAGATCATACTTCCTTTCTTTCTTTCTCATTTTCTTAACAGGCGTGAATAACTATGTGCTTTGTTATTGTAGGTAGATTTACACTAAACTATAATGGATACAGTTTGGAGTTGTAAAACTAATCTGCCAAAACCCAAAAAAAAAACAAATAGAAGAGAATGAATGTGACTGCATCTCCGGTGCAGTTAACATGGTTGCTTCTGTGGATCACCTTCCTGAGATTTTTATTGTTTCTAATTATTATCAAGTTAATGCTTCCGGCCTTATGTGCTAAACTAAACTGGTGGTTTATTGGTAGAAGATAATCTAACATTCATATAGGTGAGAAATAGTCGTTTTCTGCAGCTACTTGACTAATAACTATGATCCATCAGTGAAGGGACAGGCCAGTGATTAGGTTCTGGGAACATGATCACTTCTTAACTGTCCATGGAAACACGAGAATAGAAGAAGCAATTGTTATGCTTCACTCACTATATGAATTTAACATGAATAATGCAGACAAAAAAGTTTGATAGCAACGGTTGAAATCATTCATTCTGTACTTGTTTGATTTTGTTGTTAGTTGACACTAGTAAGACTAAAACATGCTGCCGCGCTCTTCAGCTCGTTCTCGGCTATTTGCTCAATGGCTTCTGCAGCATCTTTTACTGATGATTCGAAGCTGCATGTTTGGTATAATGATTTTAGTACAGGTGTGCAGTATGCTATTTTATTTATGCTAATGATGCAATAATATATTGTATATAACAGAAAGCCTCAGGTTCTATGACCACTAAGGTGGGATTAATGTATCAAATTGGGCTTAAACGCTGATGAGAGAATATTGGTACCTGGATTCATAGACGTTCTTGGAGTCGATAAAGGATTGCCTGTCATCAAAGTTGTCGAAAAAGGGATGCACCTCACAGTAGTCTTGATTTGCCTCTTGTTGAACTGCCAGAGGCTGTGATATGGTCATTTGTGATTGCAGAGGCATAGAATCGGTGTGAGTTTGTTGGATCCACTCAGGATCAAGAACATTGTTCTCCTTGGGGTCCAGATAATCAGAATTTACGTTCGCGTGTGGTACCACAGCCAGTGCATTGTCTGCATCGTACTGCGACTGGCTATCATGATCATGATCGACAAGTGGCATGGAACCATTTCCAGGAGGCTCCATTCCTAATTGTAACTGAGAGAAAGAATCATTTGCAGCTGACATATGTTTCTGTCGATAATACGCCAGCTGTTGTAAAAGGAGATTGCGTTGTTCTAGTGCAATTTGAAGCTGATAAGTGAGATGATGTATCTCAACCATGCATCCTAGGACAGGGTGCTTATCCCTCATGTTAGCATGGAATATGATCGACTGCATGGCCATTACTCTGACTTCGGGGCTGAGCTGTCGTAGTAAGTTCTGTATGTGCTTGACACCAAATAAACGGTGTACGTTCTGGAACATCTTGGGTTGGTCTGCTGGGAAGAAGGGGGCGAGAAGGCATTCGGGGGTGCAGCGCCTCCTCTGGTACTTGCACGCAGCGCACGCCTGGCCTGTGCCACTCTTTATGGTCATTATTCACAGAACATTTAAGCAATGGATAGTAGAAGAAATAACAGAGTGTTTGTGTATTGTTGATTTTTTGTTTAAGAGGAAAGAAGATCATGTGGTGATGTTTTGTGTTCATGTCATCATGTGTTGGTGTTGTGGGGTGGGTGGGGGGTTGAGGGAAGTGAAAGACTGGGTAAAACGTGGGATTAAGAGAGGTCCGAAAATAGTGGGGATGTTGTTTTGTTTGAAATCAAACTGTATGGACAAGTGGAATTGTCTCAGTAACTTCTTTTTTTACCTTGTACAAATTAAGTTACTATCTTTCAGCACTACTAGTGGTCACAACTAAACTCTGTCAAAAAGTTATTAGTATTATCTCCCTAACCATATTTTTAGTATATACTTTTAAGTATGCAGGGCCCAAGTATGTATGACATAGTAGCACACTAACCAT
>JAQRGC011544390.1:0-14507 GCA_028659135.1 Plantago lanceolata | reverse complement strand
TTCAACTTCGATATCTGTTAAGGAATATCATACGTATTCTGTAGGAGTTTTAGATCGCTGGACCTTACTCTTTTAGTTTTAGAGTGCACCTATTTTATCATGATTTATGCTCTAAGCTCTGTTCTTACTTTTTATTGTCGCAGTCACATATTTCTGTGTGTTTCTATGAACGGGTTAGTGTATAATCAGATGTGGTGTTGGCTGTTTTGCCTGATATGTTTAATTTTATAACTACGTTCTGTTTCTACATATTTATCAGGCAATCCTGTGAATACTCGAGTAGGGTTTTCTTTGCATTGATCTCATATTCCTTCCGAGAGAAACAATGACAGCTAATAATAGACTTGTGCAATAACTGAGGGCTATGATTCCTATCATGCAGCAGTTGTTGTATCTCGTTGTCTCTTTCACAGGTATGAAATTAGACATATTTCTCTTCTATCTTATCTGTAAATTACGTCTCTTAAGATATTATTGATGATAATTCATGTGTGATTGATTATTTGTTGTTGTGTAAACCATGGAATGTACGTAGACGAGGTGTGCAGAGAACATGTGGAATTGAGCCCTCCCGCCCCCTGAACTTTGATTCCTGTATCTGCCCACGGATAACTAAACCAATCCCTGCGGAAGTTGTCAAGTCCTATAAATTCCATGTAGATTTAATTGACTTGCATTTGCATTTGTTCTGTTCTAGCAAATTGTTAAGCAAGCTCAAACTGCAATATATCAGAACTCATAAGCACATACTGACATACTCCACACGAAACAGAATGCACAGTAAAAATCGTTCAAAATTATCACAAATCTTTCAGATTCTTGTGTGGAAAGGTTTTTCAGGCGGTCGACACTAACATAGCATCAACTTGTCACTTTCAAAGGTATGAAATTGGACACATATTTATCTTCTTTAGATATTATTGGTATGTTTATATGACTAATTGCTACTATGTAAAGTAAACCATGCAAGTTAGGTACGTAGACAAGGTGATCCACAAAATGCTCATATGAAGGCATCAAAGTCAAATCCTTTTTTCAGTTAGAATTATGTTGCACTGTTTCTTTCTTGGAGAGTTGGAGTGTATGCTTGATCCATGAAATTTTGTCCTACACGGTCTTCTACAAGATTTACATGTACATCACCTAGTAGCTAGTATGTCAGTTATCCATCTTTGCTATAAACGTCCTTGGTTTGATTATTTGGAAATGAAACAAGATTCTATCAGGATTCAGGAGAAAAGATGAGGAACATGTTCGAGGTTGCAGTTCCGATATTAATCCTTTTTAGATTGATGAGTTCAAGACGCAAATGCTTATTCAAAGTTTTCAGTTGATGGATTTGCTTCCAGTAGCAAAATGACCTGAAGCTGTTTGTTGTTTATCATTTGCAGCTCATATCATGGGCTGGAAGCCTGGAAGCCAAGACTCCCATGGACACGTGAAGAAGAGGAGAAATAAAGGTTAAATATTATTTGCATAACGTGTAATTCGGATTGCATGAGGGCACACCTTCGGCACATCAATGTCTTATGTACATTCGCTTGTTTATCTGGAACAGGATGCGATACGGTATGAGTAAATTATAACCAAGATGATGTGATTATTCCTTGGAAGAGAATTTTGTTCATTTTTCTACTTACTAGCTTCTATCACTAGAGTGTGAGCAGCTCACTTTCTTTGCCATTTACTGCATTTAAAAGTGTGATTTTCATTAGGAATAGTAGCATGCATTTAAAATGGCGCTTTGTGTAGTCTCGATTTATGAAAGCCGCCCAGAGCTACACAATAGGATCTCCTTGTATCTTGGGCAGGCAGGTATGGAATTGGACAAATTTCTCTTCTATCTTAATTTTATGCTAATAATTTAGTCTCTCTGGATATTATTCATAATTTATGGATACATTAATACTATGTTAGTAATGTTTAAACCATGCAAGTTTGGTACGAACGTAGACAAGGTGTTCGACAAAATGCTCATATGACTTTTTGAAACCTGTAAAACTAATTCACTACTTACTACTATCTTTGTTTGTTTGGCTATCATTCATCACACAATTAATAAGTAGTACATGCATGGACTCGTAAAATGACGTAGAATAATTGATGTTATCACTGGTCCTATGTGTTTAGCTTACAATTCTCTTGAACTGATTCTTTCTGAATGGTCTGTAGCTGTTCGTGTTCGTAAATGCAGGTCGAAAATCTAGAGGAATGTCCATCAATTGGTTCAGTGGAGGTTGCAGACAAGTACAGACACCCACCCCAGCTGGGTAAAACATATATAAAAGGTATACACTCCCTTTGTTCATTTTAAGCTTCCTAGGTTGAATTGTTAAAAATATCTGCTACAGATCTTACTGTTATTACATCTCGACCCCATAACTTAAACATCGGCCTTAGTTAGCTATCCTTATGTTCTGCTTTCATGAGCACGCTCTTTTTAATATGTTTTCTTTATGCATGAGTGCTGCGTAAATTTGCTTGTCATATGTAGTTTTTGTGATTCTTAATTGTTATGGAGGAGTCCTGAGTGCCCAACCAATTCGAAAAATTGTTCGAAATAATGACCGGGCGTCTTTATTAAAAAAATGGTCTTTTGCCTAATTTGTCTTTACACCTAAATTTCTTCATGTGTGTGTTTAGATTAGAGCTGTACTGTTTTGACCAAATTTGTTGAGAGTAGTAGACTATTCTGCAAAGATCAATCAAGTCTTGGCTTTACTCTCTTCATCCATCTACTCTTCTTTCAGATCAATTATTTCCAGTTATCCACCAACAGCTCTTTATCCATCTACTACTCTTCTTTCAGATCACTTATTTCCGGTTATCAACTCCACTCCGGTCCGGCTTCATTATATTTGAGATCAATCAATGGAGTCTGCTTATGTAGCTCTACTTTCTCTCAGCTCAAACATTGAGCTTAGCCTTCAGAACATCTCACTCATTTTCCCAGAAAAACTCCAGATTGAATCTCTCAACGAAAAAACCACTTTTCTCATCCATTTTTTTTGAAGATCATCATATTTCCCTAATAAACCGTCAAGAATTTCTTGATCTTGAGATACGAACTAAATATGTAGCTTTGGAAGCAGATTGTATGATTGACTGCCTTGTTATGGATCAGAATCAGATGCTCATAAAGAATGGATTCAGTAGTGGGAATAACAGTTCCAAGATGTTTCCTGACGAAGCTATACATCGAATCATCAACGAGTTTGAATCCATCCAGGAGGAGGCCTTGAAGAAGATCATCGAGGATGTCAAAGCAAATGAAGAAGCTCAACAGTCAACTCTTGTCAGACCTAGTAGTCCAAAAAGATCTGCTCCGGGTCGGGTGGATAAAAACACTACCATGGTTGGATTTGAGCAGCACTTGGTCGCGGTCATGGAGCGGGTCACAGGTCATGCGTTCACTCTCCAGATACTCCCTATTCTCGGAATGGGGGCATTGGTAAGACCACTCTGGCGAAAAATGTTTTCGATAATCAACTTATTGTGGAGCATTTTGACATACGTATTTGGGCTACAGTTTCTCAATCATTTAATGTGCATGAAATTCTTCTGAGTTTTTTGCATGACCTTAAGATTGTCCATGAGAATATTGTCAGTCTACATGAATTAGGGGATAAATTGTATAAGACTCTATTTGGTAGACGTTACCTTATAGTCATGGATGATATTTGGGATAATAAGGCGTGGGATGAAATAAGAAGATTTTTCCCGAAAAATGATAATTTTTTTTTTGAATCGGCAAATATATTAATAATAATAAGGAATTGGAGCATAAGCCATGCTCAAAGTCATTACAAAACATTCCAAAGATGCGAAACAACACCTCGAGGACAAAATCGAGACTAAACGCTTCCAAGAAAATCCGAGGGCCAACTTTCACCCCAAGCATTTTCCTACAAGTCAAGTCTCACTAACTCCTCTAACCTCACCCAAGAAGACGTATTTCTAAATCCAACAAAAGCAAGATTCCAAACCCGTAGAACTTAAAGGACGACGCATTACAAATCCCTTTAACCTTAGCCTCCGAAGCTTTACCTACAAAGAGAAAAGCAAACAACACATCTCCACCGTTAAAAGAGCTCCGAGTATTCGTGAGACCCACTAAACGTCTATGCTCGATAAGACACCTCCCTACACTCTAAGTCGAATATACTAGCAAATGAGAAGCCAAGTAGTGTAGGATCAACGATACGTCCATCAAACGCCAAGGACCACCCTTGTTAATGCGGGATGGCTTAATCGGTCCCTACCTAATTCTCCGTCAAAGCTAGGTTATCAACTAGTAGTAAGTAATTTAAGAAGTGACCTATGAGTAACCGTAAGTGGTTAAGACTTGGAAAGGCAATTTGATACCCGACCGTAATCGGGTCCCCTAACCAAGTAGACCCGAAGTCCTTCAAGATTTTATAAGCCTTGGCTAACTTGAATTCCAACCCGAATAAAGGATTGATTAAATCAAAACCCTTTATCGAGTCCCTTACCAAAATCCCGTCTAACCCGAGGATCCCTCTACCGAAATAAACCATCAAGCGCCTGGTCCTGTAGAAAACGAAACAAACACAACAAATTGCAGCCCAAACAATGGCCCATAAATAAGTGAAAGCCTTCCAGCCAAACTAGGCCCAAAACTGGACGGCCCAACAGAAACCACCAAGGCCCAAAGGTATAAAAAACTGAATCCCCAGCCCATTCCAGCAAATAAATCGGCAGCTCTCCACTTGCCAAACAATTGGCCACTCTGTTTGATGTAATAACAACTTTGCCATCCGAAATTTGCACAAAAGACACAAGCAGACAGTGAGCATGCTCTGTTTCGCGAGAAACAGAGTCGCCAAAATCCAGAAAAAATGGCCCCTGCCCCTCCCCTGTTTCGTGACCACCGTACCCACAACAGAAAAAGAAGCTCAATAATTCAAATATCACACCAACATCACGTATTCACCTCCCACCCGTCCCTTTGGCTTCAAGTTCGTCTCCGAGAGTACGTTACACCACGCATCGTTGTTCATTATATAACCATACCCCGAAATCCTCGTTAGGTAGTCGCTTCCCTCCATTCACATACCAAGACCAAGTGTTTATTTTGACAATATCAACAATGGCTTCGGAACTTCGGCTCTCTCCGGTGAATCTCAACAAATTACGACTCTTCCATAGCTCCCACGCCACACATTTCCAAATCATAGCTCCAACTTTTCTTTTCTTAGGCGCCAAAGCTTCTACAAAACTCTTCAAAATTTCCCCGGCATTACCTCGGCTATCGGCTTTCAAACCAATCCACACATCAATACGTGTCCATACCTCTTTTGACATCATACAATCCCTCAACAAATGTTCCACCGTTTCCTCCTCTCGACCACAAGCTTTGCATAGTAAATCATAATTCACAAAGGGAATGTTCCTCTTACGAAGATTATCCATTGTAGGAATTCTATCATGAATAAGCTTCCAAGTGAAGGCTTTGATCTTCAACGGTCCTATACCATCCCAAACTAATTCTTCCCAATCATCGAAGCTAGAGACCGGCCCCGTTAAGGTAGAACAAAAAGAGCTGTACCCTTCTCTAGTATTGTATAACCCATTCGAAGAACCTTTCCAAGACCACGTATCTTTAATATCATGCTTGCATCTTAAAGACCCTATCACCCTTTCTAGCTCCTTCAACTTGTCCTCTTCCCAACAAAATAGTGCTCTTCTCCAATTCCACCGGAAACTCTCATCCCCCAACTCCTCCCCTAACCTAGCTCCCACTCTCACCTTCTTGTCCTCCTCTAAACTATATAGTCTATGAAATCGCTCCTTAAGGATATACCCCTCTTTGATCCAAGGGTCCTCCCAAAAGGAGCTTGCCTCTCCATCTCCCAATTCGATCTTGAATAGCTCCCAAAACCCTTCTTTGCTCCCAACTTTCTTTATCAAGTCCCTCCACCAAGCGGACCACCCTACCTCCACTTTCCCTCCACTTCTAAAGTCCCGAATATTATCCAAAAAATTCCCATACTTCGAGTGAACCACTCTAATCCAAAGGTTCTCACCTCCTCGACAAAGTCTCCAAATCCATTTCCCAACAAGTGCAAGATTGAAAGCCTTTAAATCCCTTACTCCAAGGCCCCCCAAATCCTTTCCTTTACACACTACCTCCCATTTGATCCAAGCAATCTTCGATTTGCCACTATCCTTATTCCTACCCCAAAGGAATTTTCGTTGAATTTTCATCATCTCCTCAACCACACAACCGGGTGCCACAAAAAGTGAGAGAAAATAAAGGGGTAAAGATGCAAGGACGGATTTGAGTAGCACAATTCTACCTCCAAAAAAGAGAAATCGATTGTCCAAGGAATCAAGTCTTTGTTCCAACTTAACAATGATACTCCTCCACTTACCTTTTCTACTTGGATATCCCCCTACCGGAAGACCCAAATAAAGGAATGGAAGTGTCCCGACTTCACAATTTAGGAAAGAAGCCCATTCCTTTAAATTCGAGTTGCTCACTCCCACACCCATCAAGTTGCTTTTCCCAAAATTGATCTTTAGCCCCGAAAAAAGTTCAAAGCATCTCAACAAGCTTTTCAAGGATAGTATATTGTCTTCATTAGCTTCACCAAAAAAGATCGTGTCATCGGCGAATTGCAAGTGTGAGACCGCCACTCGTTCCTTACCCACCAAAACCGGCTTAAACACCTTCATAACACAAGCCTTTTCTACCATCCTACTAAGGCCCTCCGCCACCAATAGGTAAAGAAACGGTGATAAAGGGTCACCTTGTCTCAATCCTCGTGAAGGCTTGAACTCTCTAGTGGGGCTACCATTTACAAGAACCGAGATCCACACGGAAGACACACATTCTTTTATCCAAGCTCTCCATTTCAAGCCAAACCCGGTGATGGCTAGCATCTCATCTACAAACTCCCAACTAACGGTGTCATAGGCTTTCTCAAAATCCACCTTGAGCAAGAAAGCTTCTCTTTTCCTTTTTTTCGCTTCCACTACCACTTCATTGGCCACAAGAATCCCATCTAATATGTTTCTCTCCCCCACAAAGGCGGATTGGTTGGTAGAGATCACATCCTCAATAACAAGTGAGAGTCTATTGGCAAGTAGTTTCGCCACTACTTTGTACACTCCATTAATCAACGAAATCGGCCTAAACTCTCCAATGCTAATTGGGTTCTTCTTTTTGGGAATGAGAGTTATAAACGAATTGTTGAACCCTCTTGAGAATTTTCCATGAGTGTGGAATTCATTGCAAACCCGGATGACATCCATCTTTATGACTTCCCAACTTTTACGGAAAAAGTGAAAATTGAAACCATCCGGTCCCGGGCTCTTGTCCAAACCACAATCCCAAACCGCCTTCTTGACCTCATCTTCCTCAAAAGGTCTCTCAAGCCATTCACTTTTATCAAAAGTTAACTTTTTACCCGAGATCCCTTTGGCTTCCACCTTATACTTTCCAACCCTTGAGAAGAGAGATTCAAAATGGAGGGAAATCCTCTCCTTAAGGTCCCCCACCTCCTCAATCCATCTTCCTTCAAAAGTAAGGCCTTTGATAGCTTTGAAGGCTCCTTTTCTAATAACACAAGAATGAAAAAACTTGGTATTTGCATCCCCCTCCTTCAACCATTTGCTCCGTGATTGTTGGAACTTGATGTTACACTCCAAGTTACTCCACTCGCGAAGCTTTTCATGACAAGCCTTCCTAGCCTCCACATCCTCCTCCGAAAGAGGCCCAATCTCCATTTTCAAATCTAGCCCATTGATTTCCTTCAAAGTGTCTTCTATCTTGTTGGCTAACTTGTCAAAATTAGAAGTATGCCAAATTTTAAGTTTGGTCTTCAACCTCCTAAGTTTCTCCATTATGACATAGCTCCCCCAACCTTGAACAATTGCTCCCTCCCATTCCTTTTGGATCACCTCCAAGAACCCTTTTTGTCCGAACCACCCACTCAAGAACTTGAACGGTCTTGGTCCCCAATCCCTTGAATCGATAGAGAGACGAATTGCAACATGATCGGAAAAGGTTCTTCTTAGGCCCACTTGGGTGAGTTGACCCCAAGTCTCCATCCAACCTTTTGAAAGCAAGAATCTATCCAATCTACTACAACATTGACCGTTGTCCCTATACCAAGTAAATTTCCGTTTCCCCAAAGGTAGGTCCACAAGTTCACAATCCCGAATGAAGTCATTGAAATCGTCTATATCTCTACCACCTCGACTAACACCCACCCCTCTTCTTTCTCCAAGATCCCGAATTGCATTGAAGTCCCCACAAACGCACCAATTCTCACAAGTACTTGTCAAGACTTTATCTTTTATGACATCCCAAAGCTCCTTTCTTTTCACGGTTTGAGTTGGAGCATAGACGTTGGCCACAACAACTCTATGTCCTTCCCAATCTCCGACTACCCCAAGAACTCCTTCTTCCTCCCAACACGTCACCCTAGAGAAAACATTTTTATTCCAAATACAAAGTAATCCACCGGAAGCCCCCCAAGCTTTTCGATAAACCCAATCAAAATCATCATTCCCCCACAAGCTACTTGCTAGTCTCTTATCCACCACCTCACGCTTTGTCTCTTGGATGCTAACAAAATCTACTTTCTCGTTTGCCGCTAATCTCCTAATCTCCTTTCTTTTTGATGCTCCTCCCAACCCTCTAACATTGAAACTAATCATCCTCATTGATAACATCCTCGTCCCCCAACCTATTTCTCACCAAATCATCTTTGACCGAATCCCTATCCCTCGAATCCCACAATCTAAATTGATTCAAATCCTTGTCCTTGTCTTGATCTTGAAGGAAGCCCAAGTCCCTACCCAACTCCCATTGAGCCTCTAGCAAGGAATCTTCATTTGACTTCCAAAAGCGGCCATTACCCGCAACAATTCCACTTTGAGTTGGAGAATTTGAAGGGGAGACCTCTCTTGGCCGTGAATCATTGTCCTTCACCCCCTTTCGGCTAGAGTTTTTGTTTTTCTTTTTTGCCCCCTTGGCTTTTGCCAACTTCTTCTTTTCTCTTGATTTTTTCCTCCAAGCTTCTTCCTCCGTGAGCATATCATCAAAGAAACCATCACGACATGAGTCCCCCTCCTCAATCACCACCTTGTTCTTCTTATTTTTCTTTTTGTTAGTTGGATTTATCTTATTAATAATAGGCATTAGCAAGAAAGGGTCTTGTGAGCTAGTAGCACCCTTAGGATCCACATCAATGCCCCCAACTACCGAACTAATAGGCTCATTAATTGCTCCCCCACCCATCAAAGCGATTGGAGTTTCATAGACCACATCCGGAGTTTCGAATAAAGCCCCTATACCTTCTTCTCCCAGCAATAATTCTGCAGCCTCCCTTTGGTCTCCAGTAATCTCCTCAATGAAACCCTCAGGTTCCAGGGCTCCCTTAGCTCCCAGTTTGTCCCCCAGAAACCCGTCCACCAGAGCTGCTGCTGATCCCGAACCGCCACTGTCCCCAGCGGCCGGAACAGTGCTTGTGTCCTCCATTACCGGAACAGGACCAGAGCTCCCTGTTTTATCCCCAAAGCCCCGTCCAAATGCCCCCGTCACCGAAACATGGCCGATACCGCTTTTTCCAGCTTTCTGAAAGGCCTGACCAAGAGTGTTACCCTCCACACAGTTCGCGTCACCCGTACCTTCCTATAACTCTCTGTTTTGGCCCATAACCTTGACCGGCAAATTAGTCCCTGCTGCCCCTTCAATGAAGGCAACACACGCTGCATCAACTTGACTTTTTTCTACTCCCTCACCTCTACCAAGTACAATTGTATTCGCCACATTGGAACCATCAGGAATAATATTTGCCTCCAAAGGAATGACTGTTCTTTGGTTTGCTCCTTCCAAGGCTAATGGAGCTCTAAAGGATTCCACTAGATGATTAGAATCGGTCTCCCAACAATCATCAAAAAGAGTAGTAGAGTCCGATCCTACGGAAGCCTCATCCTCCGACTTCTCCTCGTCAAAATTTCTTCTCAAATTATCTTTCTCACTCACCAAGACATTCCTCAAAACGTCCCAAATTACCTCCCTATCCAAGCTCTCTTCCACCACCCAAATTTCAAAACGCTTTCCTTTAATGTTCACTTCCATTTGTCGCCTTATGCACTCAAACAAAGGTGTTTCAACATAGATACAACCTTTGTCAAAGCTTTGTTTCTCCACTACGTCATCACCAATCTTTATCACCCTACCAATTCTATCTCCAATCGATTTGAACACATCAACTTCCCAAAAATTGAGCGGCACCCCATATACGTTCAACCACACACCCCGTCTCTTGTTCAAACATCTCTCATCCCACATAGACACATGAATAAACACATCATCAAGGAGACCTTTCGAGCCTAAGAGTAAGGCGTTCCCTTCCTCCACACTCACCGGGAACACCACTACTTCCGTTAACGAAAATCTACAAACTTTCTCAACCAAGTAACCTACTTCTCTCACTCTTTTTTCAACCAAAGCTACATCAACTCCGTCCACTAATTTTGCAATGACACAGGAAAAAGCCCAGCGATTACCTTGAGTTTGGGTTGTTATCCGCAGCAATTGCCCTCGTCCCTGCCCATTTTGTAGCCCCCCAGCAGCTCCTGAATTTTGACCTTGTTGGAGTCGATTCTGTCCGCCTCCAGTTCGAGACACAGCTGCTCCAGTAACTGCTTTTACGTAATCCATTCTACCCTGGCCGCCCGTAGTATGATTTTCTCTTTGACGACAGACGTCATCCGGCCCCGAATTTCTGAGATTCTCGACCGGTGCAGGCTGCCTAGCCGGAATTACCGGCCTCCAATCCGTTTTCCTTCCCTGACCCATTCTGTTAGCACTTTCACCACCGAATTTTGCTATATTTGCTAACAGTTTGTACAATCCCGCCCACTCTTCCTTTAGATACCACACCATACGATCCACCTCTTGATCCTTGGAAACTTTTACAATAGCGAATCTTTTACCCCCTTTGTTCAATTTCGCCGGGATATGAACATCTCTAACCCTTCCATAAGTTTCAACAAGCTTCTTCACATCTTGAGTTTTCCAATCGGGTGGTAGATTGGAAATGTAGATTGAGACCGAGTTTTGATTCGTCCTGCTCCACCAATCCGGGTTGTGTGAGTCGTGATGCTGCCGGTAGTAGTTCCGACCGGTGTTGTTGAAGTGAACCCCCCTTTGAAATTTGTTTTTTTCTCTCACCCACCTTTCTCTCTCTATTTTTTCTCTCTCTAGCATTTTATGATAATGGTAGTAGGATCATTTTAACTACTAGGCATGGAAAAGTGGCTTTAGATATTGGCTCATGTGATCCGTATAAGTTGGAGTACTTAGATGAAGATGAAAGTTGGAGCCTGCTAGAAGTGAAGGTTTTTGGGAAAAATCGATGTCCTTATGCATTGGAGGAAGTTGGCAGGAGGATTGCAACAAGTTGCAAAGGGCTGCCTTTAGCAATTGTCGTGATTGCGGGGCATCTTGCAAAGTTGGACCTGGAAAATGAATCTTGGGAGGGTGTTGCAGGAGCTTTAGACTCAATCATACATTCTGAAAATGATAGTGAGTGTCCGAAGATACTATCTCTAAGTTATGATAACTTGCCCCTGTATCTTAAACCATGTTTTCTTTACATGGCATTTTACTCAAAGGGTTCTGAGTTATGGCCCTCTTACATGATCAAGGATTGGGTTGCTAATGGTATTCTCAAACCATTTAAATATCAATGCTTAGAAGATACTGCAATGCAGTATCTAACCGATCTAGTTGAAAGAAATCTAATTTCAGTCACTAAGCGAGGGCCAACTGGAAAAATAAAAAAGTTCAGAATTCATGATCTCTTACATGATCTATGCCAAAGGAAATCTACTGAGCACAAATTTCTCAACGATGGAATAGTTGAGAATGAACGTACGCTTGGCATGGAAACAATTCTGAATATAATGTTCCTCTGTCACTATTCTCAGTGAGATCTTTTGAGAACGACTTATCCAGTTTTCTGTGGTCAGTTAAAGGGTCTCTTCAAGTTGCAGTTTTTAATTTGTTGGAGTTTCGTTTACGTCGTATTAAATTATCATCATCTCCATCCACGGACGTTTCTACCTTTTCATCACTCCTTGCTAAAATATCCATGTTTCAGAATCTACAAACTCTATTGATAGAGGAAACGCCAGTTGGGAATGAGCCATTAGTTCTACCACTTGAGATATGGGAGATGGCACGGCTTAGACATCTAATCATTAAACAAGTTGCCATACCAGATCCTTCAATCGCCCATGATGTTGACGTAAAAGAAGGTCCTATCCTTGCAAACTTACAGACACTCCAGGATGTACATTGTTTCAAGCTTAGTGAAGAGGTGGTCAAAAGAATTCCCAACTTGAAGAAACTAAAGCTGACTTATACGAAAGCATCCGAAAGTACGGTGGAGTGGTCATACTATGGTCTTCATAATCTTGCCAAGCTATGTAAGCTCAAATCATTGAGTTTCGCTGTGCGTGAAAAGATTACTGCATTGGAGCTTTCTCTTCCACTATCTCTGAGAAAGTTGATTTTAGATGGTTGTAAACTTCCTTGGGAGGAGATGACGATGGTGGGTTCGTTGCCTAACCTTGAAGTACTCCGGCTGCAAAATGATGCATTTTGCGGCAGAGAGTGGAAGCCAATTGAAGGTGAATTTTGTCATTTGAAAGTGTTGCATCTCCGAAACATGTCTTTTCAGCAATGGGAAGCTGATAGGACCCACTTCCCAAGACTCGAGAGGCTGATTTTGTATAATGTTTGGTGGCTCAAGAAAATTCCTCTGGACATTGGAGATATACCAACTCTTCAGTTTATCTCTGCAGATTGTTGTAGGTCTTCTCTTGAAGTATCAGTGGAGCAACTAATAGAGTAGCAAAGAAGCATGGAAAACAATGGCATTGAAGTTGCCACTAAAATTGGATTATCAAGGTTATTAGTCTTCATTTAATTATTTATGAAACATGTGCATCTGTTTATGCTTATGAAACTCATCAAATATAATGTATTTGGCCTTGCAGTCCATTCATCATGGTATTTGTGGAAATTTTCAAACTTTACTCGTTGAATTCCAATATTAATCCACCGCATGAAACCAGTGTCGTGATAGCGAAGTTCGAAGACAACCTCCATGAATTGCGGACTTTTATTAGTTACACAACCAAGGAGAGGACTGGTGAGAGGCAAAAGGAGTTGGTGAAACATATACGAGATGTGATGTATGCAGTTGTTGACATTACCTCTTCCATGGTACATAATGAAGACAAGGACAAGTTGCTGAGTTACTCGTTTAGAAGGATGCTTAATATTGTGAAAGAAGTCGAATATGTTGCTGTCAAGGTTCAACGCATACGCCTCCGCGTTGGAGACAGATGGGATGAGGTACAGTAGTATATATTTAGAATTTTGTAGAAACTTGTTGAATTGCATTTCAGAAAATTATATCATCACATATATATACAGGAAGAGTTTGGGTCCAACAAAGATCTTAGGGAACTCATTGACTGCAACACAGAGGATGAGGCCTACAACTTCTTGCTCCGTCAATTGATCAGCCAATACTTGAATAAAAGGGTATAGTAACTCTTTAAACTTGTAATGTTTTATTATATTGTGTGTTAGTTACTTGTGGGGTTATGTATTTAGCATCCTGACTGGCTCAAGGACGATCTGGAACATGCAAAATATTTGGAGCCCCTGTCCTGCAAGGTCCAAGTCATATTCCGTGATTTCGCAGTCCTCACAGATGTTGATGGAATTTCTGTTGAGAATGAGGTATGGCATGTTTCTTCTACATCATCTCAAATTACATGTTTCAAATAAAAATATGAGATGGCATGATATATAGAAATTAAATAAGAATTGAATGTTAATAGGCGATTCATTTCCTTTTCTTTTTATCCATAAACATGTGGTTGAATTTTTTTTTATTGATTTGATGATTTGATCCGACTAATTGGAAACTAGGACATTGTTAAGTATGTATATTAAGGTTAAGGGACCAATTTTACATGTGCAATCTGTTCTTTTTCCACATTATTCTCACGTTTCCACTTTCCATGCGCAGTTGGTACATTTGGGATGTACATGTGATAATTGCGAGATCCATCCGATAGTTGGTGTTAGATATAGATGCAAAGATTGCTACGTGGAATACAGAGGCGGCTTTGACCTCTGAGAAGAATGCTACTCATCGTGGCTTGTTTCTGACCACACTGGCCCATGCAATAATCTGAAGCATACCTCAGAGCACGTGTTTGAAATTATGTAACAGAACTGTATAGAATATAATTCTAACATATATGGTCTATAAGACCCTATTTGATTTATGCTCTATGCTCTGTTCTTACTCATTGTAGCAAATAAAATTGCACAAATTAAATTTTATTTAATTTCTTGAATGAATTTGGGATTTGGGGTACAATCTCTATTCTAATCCTCTGATTCTAGTCTTCAAAGCGGCGAACTTGAATCTTCTAAGTCT
>JAQRGC011544370.1:0-14733 GCA_028659135.1 Plantago lanceolata | reverse complement strand
TAGTATATAGATAGGGAAGAGAAGAAACAGTAAAGACCAAAAGTCCAAAACCAACAGCAAAACCTCCTCTTCTCTACTCTATCAATCAAGCCAAAAACCATTTTACCCATTTTGCTCCATTTTTCTCTTCTGAGCTCACCTTCTTCCAACCTCTTTCACACTTTGTCTCTCTTCCTTTCTCTCTCTAAAACCCTCTCTCCTTTTTTCTGGATCTGTCATTTCATCGACCACCACCGATATCAACCTAACCAATTCGCCATCAACCGAAACCAAACGGAGAAGAAGAGCAATCATCTGCGATGAGAGTAACTTGCTGTTCTGTCTGTCAGAACAAGTACAACGAGGAGGAACGTTGCCCTCTCCTCCTCCAATGCGGCCATGGCTACTGCCGCGACTGTCTCTCCCGATTATTCGCCGACTCAGCTGACAACTCCGTCTCCTGCCCCCGCTGCCGCCATGTCTCCACCGTCGGAAACTCCGTCTCCGCTCTGAAGAAGAATTACGCCATCCTATCCCTAATCCAAGGGGAGGAGGAGGACGATGACGACGAGGATGACGAGGATGATGAGGTTATTAATGGTGATAACAGTAATTTAACCAATAATCGTCCCAATTGCTGTGGAAATGGCGAATTGAATGGGAATGTGAGTAGCAATGGGAGTAGGAGAGTGGAGGAAGGGTTTAGTGGTGGGATGTTGGATATGGGGATGCATAAGGAGCTGAAATTGGTGAAGAGGATTGGGGAAGCTAGTAGTAGTGGTAGTAGGAGAGGTTCGGGAGTGGAGATGTGGACAGCTGTGGTGTCAGGGAAGGGGTGTAAGCATAAGGTGGCGGTGAAGAAGGTGGAGATCAGTGAGGGGATTATAGATGTTGTTTGGATTCAAGGCCAGCTGGAGGAGCTGAGGAGGAAATCGATGTGGTGTAGGAATGTTTGTACTTTTCATGGGATAACCAAGGTGGATAGAAATAGTATCTGTTTGGTGATGGATAGGTGTCATGGTTCTGTCCAGACTGCGATGCAGCAGAATGAAGGGCGGTTCACTCTCGAGCAGATCCTCAGGTTTTATGCTTGTTTCCTGCTCATACATGTTTTAATTTATTTATAACACTGGTGTTTTGTTGAGTGTGATTTGCATTCTGTAGCTAATGAAGGTAAATTCATCGCTTAGACAAGAATTGATATGAGTTTTTATCTATAATGGATATGTCAGAGCAGTTCAATCAGCAATGTGAATCGTGTTGCTAATCATGCAGTCTTCGCTATTTCCTAAATTAGGAAATTGAGTAGATCATCTGTCATGACTATGGCATTCATAATCGGCTCCCATGTCGCTGAGTGACGTATCCATTTTTGTCGGATGTGATAGATTATGAACCAATTGCTTGCTAAAACCGGATAATCCGGAAGAATTATTTATTGGTCCGTGTTCTCTTCGTGTATTGGTCTTATTATATTCGGTGATAACACGACACTTTGCTTACGCTGCAATGCAACATCTACATGAACTATAAAGGGGCCCATCTTTAGCGAGATAACCTACTGTGTGAAGTGAGGACACGTTTGAGATATGTAACTTTCAGTTATGAGTTAGGGATCAGGGAATAATTGCTTTAACTGCAAAAATTTCTAGTAATTGACAAGTTCCTTATCAGAGTAGATATGTTCCGTATTCGAATTATATCTTAATCGAAATGATTCAGGCATATACTGTGTGCTCAATTAATGCAAACCAATGTCTTCTTAATCTGTTCATGGTTCTACCCCAGGGCACCACAACCACCGGTGATGTTTCCATATGCTTTTATTCAAGGAAAGAAAGTCAATAATAAGTTTGATTTAGTTCATGAGTTGATGAATGTTGTATTCCTGTTTGATAGAATAGTCTCCATTATGCTTGAAAAACTTGTGTTTATCTTTCTTAGACACTGTACTAGCTCTCCCCTTGATACTCCACTCAACTCCTAACCTCCTTCACTACGTGAAAAAAGAATAATTAGTTAATTACTGAGAATGTAATGTGCTTCACACCCAGTCATGTTGAATGAACTGAGCCCCATACAGTTGATCAAGGATCATAAATCATGTCACGCTGTAGGCATGTGTATATTTGCTATTTCCAGATTACAATGTAAAGGTTCTTCTTGTAGCAAAAAAACCAGCAAACAGGATTCTCCTTTCTCTTTTGTTGTGTTCCGTGTTTCCCCTCTTTTGGTTTGTCGTATATGGTGATATTAACATCTTGACATGTTTTGAATATCTAATATACCATAAGAATTGTAAATTTCCAAAAGACTACTTTTAGGTTTAATGGAGTGGAGATTGGAATATATCATCTCATTTCCGAGAGGCTGCACATGTCACAAGCCTTATGTTCCTAAATAATTGTCCAGAATAGTCGTGGAAATGACACTAGATGATTTGCCTTGTGATCATTATTACTTGTTTTGTTCTCTTTTGGCTAATTGACTGCAAGTTTGTGCATATATTTTAAGGTTTATAACTTTCTTTCTTGATGCATTGTCTACATGTCATACAGATACGGGGCAGATATTGCCCGTGGTGTTGCTGAGCTTCACGCTGCTGGTGTTGTTTGTATGAACATTAAACCATCTAACCTTCTGCTGGACGGGAATGGTCATGCCGTCGTTTCTGATTATGGGCTTCCAGCAATTCTAAAGAAACCTGATTGTCGAAAAGCTAGAAAAGAGTGTGAATCCTCGAAGATCCATTCATGTATGGATTGCACCATGTTGAGCCCGAATTATACTGCCCCAGAGGCATGGGAACCAGGAAAGAAATCTTTACATCTTTTCTGGGAGGATGCTATTGGCATATCACTAGAATCTGATGCCTGGAGCTTTGGTTGTACGATGATAGAAATGTGCACCGGATCTATACCGTATGTGAATAATTCCCTTCCCTTTACTCTATACTTTTCTCTAGAGAAATAAACCTACAATACTATATTATATGTTGTTTTACACAGATGGGCTGGATTAAGCCCTGAAGAAATATACCAGTCTGTTGTGAGGGCTAAACGACAACCACCTCAATATACAAGCGTAGTTGGAGTTGGAATACCTGTGGAACTCTGGAAGATGATCGGTGATTGTCTACAGTTCAAGGCTTCCAAAAGACCAACTTTTCATTCAATGTTGGCAATTTTTCTTAAACACTTGCAAAAGATTCCTCGGAGTCCTCCTGCAAGCCCTGACAGGTAAGAAACTAATTTAATGGCACACTTTGCTTCCTTGTTTAATAATAAAGTAGTTTTCATGGTGTTTTAGTTGTGCCACATTCCTAGGACTCGGTGCTTTCCTTTTCCTTCCTTTCTGTTAGTGTTTACTTTACGGGTGCTCCCCTGTATTTAGTACTATGTGTTTGGCTGATAAATTTGGAATCCACTTACTCCGTCTTATATGCAGTGACATACTTGGAAAACCTGTAATGAACGGTATGGCTTCGTCTCCATCAACTATTCTGGATGTTCCACAAGCAAACCCCAACCTGTTACACCGTCTTGTTTCTGAAGGCAATATTAGTGAAGTTCGGTGAGGGTTTTGCATGTCAGATGTTCTGATTTTAAGTACAACTCCTGCGATTTGTTTTATATTCTGTTTCCTTGTTTCATGTAGAGAGTTACTTGCAAGGATCACATCAGGACATGATGCAGGTTCCTTGAGCTCATTACTGGAAGCACAAAATGCTGATGGCCAAACTGCTCTCCACCTAGCATGTAGAAGGGGCAGTGTGGAGCTAGTAGAATCTATTTTAGAATACGAAGAGGCCAATGTTGATGTCCTTGACAAAGATGGTGATCCTCCTCTTGTATTTGCTCTGGCAGCTGGATCACCTGAATGTGTTTGTGCACTTATTAAGCGCAATGCTAATGTGAGGTCAAGATTAAGAGAAGGCCTTGGTCCATCAGTAGCTCATGTCTGTGCCTACCATGGCCAACCAGATTGCATGCGGGTGGGTTTCTGGCCTTTTTAATTTTTCATAAGTGAACAAAAATACGAAAGAAAATGGATACTATGTATCTTTATGTGTTGTGTTTGTAATCAGCATCTTTAGCTTTTTTTTTTTACTAACGAGATTTCCTCCCCACTTCCTTTGACTGGCTATAGGAGCTATTATTGGCGGGTGCAGATCCAAATGCAGTTGATGATGAGGGCGAATCTGTCCTTCACAGAGCTGTTGCAAAGAAATACACCGAATGTGCTATAGTCATAATGGAAAATGGAGGCTGTAAATCCATGGGAATCCTCAACTCCAAGCGTTTGACGTAAGTGGAAATGCATCTTTCAAGTGACAAAATAATATAATTCCTGTTAGGTTAGAGATTGCTACTCTCTGAACATAATAGGAATAGTAGCACCTTTGTTTCCAATTATAGATTTTGGGCGAAGTCACACAATGCATCTTTTTAATAAAATTAAGAAATACTATATGGTTATACCCATGAAATACAGATGGATTGTTATCTTTAAACATCTTGTTGATTTTAAGATTATTTTTTTTATTATTCGTTTTCTGTATAGAAATGTCTACGATAAGCACTCGAAATCCACTTTCTTTCGCCCAGTTTGAAATGCACTGTTTGACTTTTCATGCTTATCTTTGACAGCGATTACTCTTAAGTTATTTGCCGTAAATATTTCATAGAATTTTGTAGTTAATACGAAGGACCACAAACATTCTTTTCATGGTATAGTTTTCTTAAGTCTTTTAGCAGATCTGTCTTGAGTTAAATACTAACAACACATGACTCAAACACATGGAAAGGATCTGAGATGCGTATCTAATTGAATTTCTGTTTTAAATTTTTGTTTCTTCTGCTTTAATAATTCCTTTACTTCTACTGTTATTGAACCAAGCATGGTCTTAATATTCTGGTTCAGTGGTTCATGCGGCCTAATCCAACTACTTGGGGATTTACTAGAAATGTAATAGTGGTTTTGAAAATTCTAGTGATAAACAAAGGAAATAGTTTCCCGCATATAAAGAAGAGGCAATGTGCTAATTTTCTCCTATTTGAATTTAAATCGTAGTCATCTATACTCATCGGATTCATAAGCATGTATTCTACACTATTCTATGATAAGCGAAAAATAAAATAAAAATGCACGGGTTTGAATCCCTTAACCAGCAATTTTGTTGTTTATGTTTTTCTTTACACTTAATTTTCCAATTTATCAATTTAAAAACATTATCGTATAGTATAACACAGATAGAAGGTAGTACCAATATTTTGTCTCTATGTTCTATTTTGCACCGTATATTTTAACTTGTAATTCTAGAGCCTATCATGCAACAAGAATGCTTGTTATAATTATGTTATATTTATACAATAATATACTCCACCTACAATGCGTGCTTTAAAGTTCAATTTTAATTTATACAATATCTTTAATCTGTTTTCATATTGTTAAAATCGAGCCTTTTGCATTTATTATCAGGAACATTAATGTAATTTGACTTGATTAATGATACTGAACTCATCATGTTGAACCATTTGGGTAGCAGTAGATTTCAATAGAATAAGTACGTCAAATAAGGCTTACCATGCATAGCGTGATGATATGCGACACGATGCTAATAATCAGATAATAAATTTGTGTATAAGAAATGAACATATTTTCTAATTTTATGGGATTTCCTTGGGGATTGGCCCACACACTAAGCCCTTTTCTTTTATCAGGCCACTGCACTTGTGTATAATGACATGGAATGTAGCTGTTGTCAAAAGATGGGTTGAGCTTGCATCCTCAGAAGAGATTGCTGAAGCTATAGATATCCAGAGTGGTGTTGGTACGGCTTTATGCATGGCAGCTGCCGTGAAGAAAGATCATGAATCGGGTATACGTTCATTTCACTTTTATTGAACATCCAGTATTTTTCATTATGTATATGCATGTTCTTTTTCTTTGATTTTTCTCCCTGTTCTTCATGTAGAATAGTGTTTTCTGCAATTGACCTTTTTAAATTGTTTAAATTCCTTAAGAGGGTAGAGAATTGGTGAAGATACTGCTAGCTGCCGGAGCAGATCCAGCAGCTCAAGATAGCCAGAATTCACAAACCGCTCTGCATACAGCTTCTATGGCTAATGACGTTGAATTAGTCAGGGTAAGATGAGTGTGCATGATGAAGCCATTCTTCCAGTTAAACACCACCTAATAACAATATACAAGTTTGCCTGGACCTCAATTCTTGAATTATTTGGCGTTCGTAGTTTTTTCTTACAACTTGCTTGGTAAATTTATTTCTAGATCATACTGGAAGCTGGTGTTGATGTAAATATCAGGAACGAGCAAAATACGATACCTCTCCATGTGGCATTGGCCAGAGGTGCAAAGTCCTGTGTGGGATTACTTTTATCAGCTGGGGCAAATTGCAACATGCAGGTTAGTTTTTTTTTTGGTCTGTGTGTGTGTGGCACTTCACTTTCCCAACAGGGTGTTTCTGTTCTATAAAATGTTTGTGATAACTCCAGCTATGGAATTGAATAAAAAACAGCAAAACTGAAGATAATATGGGAGAAAACTCTCAGTATACTCGATGCCAAAATCAATGTAATCCTTAAATAAAACTATAACTATTAGCCTCTATTTATAAGGCTAAGATATCAAACCTAGACACGGAAATAGAATAATAATTTCAAAGTACAGAATATACCTATACCTAAACAGATAAGAAAACCAATGAAATATGTAATTACTAAAGTTGTAATTCTAAACTAAACAACTTCCTAATCGTAACAAAATACGATTTCTGTCAGTTTGATTCTGGTATAATAAAGAGCATTCGTAATGATTAAATATACATATATATCCAATGGATTATGCTTGGAACGAGAACCAGAACAACTTTTTACTGCGAACTTAAAGGATTGTTACTCAAATAGGAGTTTTACTTCATTCTCCATTTATTTGTATTTTGCTCTATTGAACCTTTCTATAAATCAGACAACAATACAAATGACTTTTTGCGAGTTGCTTGAAACAAATATGGTTGCACATGGTTGAATTGTTTCATTTAGTTTTTCTTGGTTAGACATTGTGTCGGTACATGTTTTATTTCCAGTGATTCCAATAAGATACTTCAGTTTTGGTTACTGTCCGATGCAGTTATCTCATCTTCTTCTCCTGCATTCAGCTAATATACTGTTTCTCCCGTTTATCTACAGGATGATGATGGCGACAATGCTTTTCATATAGCAGCTGACACAGCAAAGATGATACGTGAAAACTTACAGTGGATATTTGTCATGCTTAGATACCCAAATGCTGCAGTTGACGTTAGAAACCACAGGTTAGTCTTTAAAAACAGAGTTGTTAGCTGTTTTGTAATGGCAGCCCTGATGGTATTAGTTTAGTGTGTTTTTATGTGCAACCATTTTTGTTTGCTAAACAGGATTTGTTGGTGTAACACCCCCCCACCCCACCCACCCACCGTCTCCTTTTTATTTATTTATTTATTTATAAATTCTTCCTCCTATAAAAAATATATGATAGTTGATTGATAATGTATTACAGTGGTAAGACGCTGAGAGACTTCTTAGAGGCTCTTCCACGGGAATGGATTTCTGAAGATCTAATAGAGGCACTGTTCGACAAGGGAGTGCATTTGTCTCCTACAGTGTATGTAAAAAAAATAATTTTGTGATGTTGCTGTTTATACATTTCTTTATTTTATTTTACTTTTAAAATTTATGTAGTGGATGTCTCTAATCCCTGTCTATGATGAGCAGATATCAAGTTGGAGACTGGGTGAAATATAGAAGAAGCATCGAGGAACCATGTAATGGGTGGCAAGGAGCAACACATAAGAGCGTTGGTTTTGTTCAAGGTGTCCCTGATAGTGACAATCTCATTGTTTCCTTTTGTTCTGTGGAAGAACCAACACGAGTACTGGTGAATGAAGTGATAAAAGTGATTCCGCTGGACAGAGGGCAGCATGTTCAACTAAAATCTGATGTAGAAGAGCCAAGGTATGATTCTATTTTGTTACGAAAGTTCAGTTACCTCCTGGTCCCCAACTCATAAGCTTTTCAAGTTGCATGTTATTTTCTTCTTCTTTGATGTGGTAGAGTCCGGAGCTTCTGAACTCGCATGTCTTCTTGTTAGTTTGTGCATGTAGTTAGGCGCACTGAAATATCTGAATTTAACTTTTACGTTCACACTTCTTCTCTGCCACTTTAAAGGTACCATATGAGTTTGTCTGGCCATCTTTTTTTTTTACCACAAAGTACTCCTAAACTAACCAATAATTAAACATAAAATAATACTATAAAATAAGAAATACCATGAATTATACTTTCATAATATATTTTTTAATGGACTTAGAAGTAATTTAGCTTTAAAAAAAAGCAAACTCGTGCAGCCCCTTTATATTGGAAGTTGTTTGTAATTTTTTTTATGCTGTAGCATCGGTAGTTGGGTGGATCTTTGAGTTTCAGGAAGTAAATTTACTTTAAACTATATGCGAACCATGATTCCATGAAAAATAGAACTGTGATTCCATGAAAAATAGAGAAGTGAATTGATTTAAAGAGGGTCCCAATTGTTCTTGCTCAAAAGGGACTGCTGGTTCCTGGTATTTTATCTTCATGGAAATGCCTCTTTCTGAAAAGTTAACCTTCTGTCAAACGTTGACGAATTAGATGAATAGACATGCAACTGCAGAATACTGATGCAAGATAAATATTGTGAAAAGTCCATGAGCATCCTGTATTTTATATTCGAACTGAATTGTGTACCATTTATAGGCAAGAATCATAAAGTGGTTGTTGGGGTCTTAGGAAAACATTGTTGCTTTATCTAATTTAAACTCTGAAAATGATCCTGCATGGCTGGAGATTATTACTCTTAGTACAAGCATCTGATATGTTTGTAGGATTTTTTAGACTATAATATCTTGTCTCTGAATCGGCGTGAATTAATCCTAGATGGATGCAATAGCATAATGGGTGCTACTTGCATGCTGCTTGATGGAAGGATCTTTTTTGAATTCCCTTGTGATATATTTCACCTCCTAGAGAATTACTGTTATGTAACATCATTTCATAGGTTTGTCTTGTGGAAACAGTCCAAGAATGAAGTTTTGTGGTACCTAATCGTCAAATGTACTTTTGTAGTACCTAATCGTCACAAACCAATATAAACTTGGTGCATGCATACTCATCTGTGCCATATAGCCTTAAAAGCACACACTAAGCTTTTGCCATGCTATAAAGTACCATGATGACTGTCTAAAACTGAATTTCTTCTACATTTGAAGGTACAAGTGTATAGTGCATGTTTTGTCTTTTCTTTGTTTACTGCTGCTGTGGTGGCCCCAAGGCGTTTCTCATTTTTTCTATCATGTTGTATTTGCAAGAAAATACCCCATTATGACATTGACTTACATTTTGTTTTTATTTTTGACTGGTAAATGATGCTTTTACACATACTCCTCCACAATTGCAGATTTGGTTGGCGAGGGCAGTCACGTGACAGCATTGGGACTGTTCTGTGTGTTGATGATGATGGGATCTTGCGTGTTGGTTTCCCTGGAGCATCTAGAGGATGGAAAGCTGATCCTGCAGAAATGGAAAGAGTTGAAGAGTTCAAGGTTGGAGACTGGGTCCGTATTCGGCCAACGCTAACTACAGCTAAACATGGATTGGGATCTGTGACTCCAGGAAGCATTGGTGTAGTGTGCTGTGTTAGACCTGATAACAGTCTATTGTTAGAACTAAGCTATCTTCCTGCTCCGTGGCATTGTGAACCTGAAGAGGTTGAACATGTTGAGCCTTTTATGGTACTCTCTCTCTCTCTCTCTCTCTCTCTCTGTGTGTGTGTGTGTGTGTGTGTGTGTGTCTCTCTCTCTCTCTCTCTCTCTCTCAAACAGTGTTTTTTTTGTACTTTCAGATTGGTGACCGGGTTTGTGTGAAACGTACTGTTGCTGAACCTAGATATGCTTGGGGTGGCGAAACACATCACAGTGTCGGAAGAATTAGTGAGATAGAGAACGATGGTCTATTGATAATTGAAATTCCCAATCGGCCTATTCCATGGCAAGCTGATCCATCTGATATGGAAAAATTGGAAAATTTTAAGGTAAGTTGTTAAACCTATAGTTTGAGATAAGATATAGGTCTTTATGATGATTGTTTTCCCTACTAATAGCCTAATATGACATGTACTGCACAGGTAGGGGATTGGGTAAGAGTGAAGGCTTCTGTCCCCTCCCCCAAGTATGGCTGGGAGGACATTACAAGGAATAGCATTGGTATAATCCATAGTTTGGAGGAGGATGGTGATATGGGAATTGCGTTTTGCTTCCGCAGCAAACTTTTCTCCTGTTCTGTAACCGATGTGGAGAAGGTTGCTCCTTTTGAACTGGGGCAAGAGATACATGTGATGCCATCTGTTTCTCAGCCTCGCCTTGGATGGTCAAATGAGACACCAGCTACTGTTGGAAAAATTGTGAGAATCGATATGGATGGTGCTTTAAATGTAATCTCCTGCCTTGTTCATCTTGAAGTTTTCTTGATTATGATCATTATGTCCAAGCTCAACTAAAACTGATCTGGTGTCTACACCTCAGTGATGAAGTCGCCCTTCTAAGATATTGTCCTTTTTTTTCCTATGAAAAATTTGTTTTGTATCAACCTAAATTGCCTAATGGAGAAACACACACGCAGCATATAATCACAGCAAGAGAATTTAATTTATGTATCAAACTTTCAACTTAATGTTTTGTGTTGTGTGATTTAGGTCAAAGTAGCCGGAAGACATTCCTTCTGGAAAGTTTCTCCAGGGGATGCAGAAAAGCTTCCTGATTTTGAAGTAGGTGATTGGGTGCGATCAAAACCAATCCTGGGTGCAAGAACAAGTTACGATTGGTCAAATATAGGTAAAGAAAGTTTGGCTGTGGTGCACTGTATACAGGAATCTGGTTACTTAGACTTGGCATGCTGTTTTCGCAAAGGAAGATGGATGGCTTATCACGGTGATGTTGAAAAGGTCCCTGCTTTTAAAGTGGGCCAACATGTTAAGTTTCGAACTGGTCTTGTTGAACCCAAATGGGGCTGGAGAGGTGCTGGCCCTAATTCACGAGGTGTTATTACCAATGTCAATGCCGTTGGTGAAGTCAGAATTGCATTCAGTGGTTTACAGGGGTTGTGGAAGGGTGATCCAGCGGATCTGCAAGTAGAGCAATTGTATGAGGTGGGCGAGTGGGTCCAGTTGAGAGAGACTACAGCTGCTTGGAAATCTATTTACCCTGGTAGTGTGGGTGTTGTACATGGGATTGGTTACGACAATGATGAATGGAACGGTACCATCTTTGTGGCATTTTGCGGGGAGCAAGAATTATGGGTTGGGAATACAATAGAGCTTGAAAGATTTGATAAACTTGTAATCGGGCAGCGTATCAAGGTTAAGAGTTCCGTCAAGCAACCAAGATTTGGGTGGTCAGGTCAGAACCATGCTAGTGTAGGGACTATATGTGCAATTGACATTGATGGCAAGTTAAAGATATATACGCCAGCTGGCACCAAGGCTTGGGTCCTAGATCCTGCAGAAGTGGAGATTGTCGAGGAACGCGAGATATGTGTCAATGATTGGGTGAGGGTGAAACCAAGCGTGTCAAATCCTACATATCACTGGGGAGACGTAAGCCATTCAAGTCTTGGGGTGGTGCATCGGAGGGAAGAAGATGATCTTTGGGTAGCGTTTTGTTTTGTTGATAGGCTATGGCTTTGTAAAGCTTCTGAGGTGGAAAGGGTGAGACCTTTTAGAGTGGGAGATAAGGTGCGGATCAAAGACGGACTGGTGAGTCCTCGTTGGGGTTGGGGTATGGAGACCCATGCAAGTAAAGGCGAAATTGTTGGTGTAGATGCAAATGGGAAATTAAGAATCAAATTTCGCTGGCGTGAAGGTAGGCCTTGGATCGGAGATCCAGCTGACATTGTTCTTGATGAAAGCTGATGCAACCCCAACTGTACTTGCTTTACACCTTTAACCATACTCCATACAAGGGCGATTTACTGATTCACCCCCTCAGAATTACAAAACAAATACCTCCCTTGTGGTTTCAGGAATTTCATTACTGGATTCCCGAAATGGCAAATGTGTACTTGATTGACCATGAATCTTGGCAAGGCAGGAGATACATCAGATATACGTAGTGCAACTATGAGAAATAGAGAGCTGAGAAATGGTCAGTCAAGAGAAACATTGGGAAAGAAAGAGCATTATCATAAAGTGTAGTCTCTTGGTGCTGTGGCTCCAGTTGCCCTTGAACTAAGTACTTAAATTTTATATATAGGATTTAAACTATTTAGAGCTTGTGAATATATGTATACAACACAGTTATATTTCTGAGTAGCTGTTTTATTCTTTTATTTGTATAAAATAGGATTGTTTCAGGTTTGTGGCGGATTATGTTGTATATTAGTGAACAATCGGATTATCTTGTATATTAGTGAACTATCTATTATGAACTGATCTAGTTTGAGACTTCAGAGTAATGGTATGCATTGTTGCAGATTCTATACTTTTGCCTTGTTCTTCATTGCTTAGTTCATTGGAACAAGATCAAATATTTGAGATTGCTTAGTTTTCGGCCTGTTGTATTGTGGATGCCTGTTCACATGATTCTGATTTCTGACTATTCAAAATTTGAAACTGATTTGTTCAAAATGAAAATTTGCTTTTGTAGCTTCTTTAGGCCAAAAATGAAAGAAAAAAAAAGAAAGGAAAAATGTTCAACAAGTATTTACCCCAGTCTCCAGGGTTATAAAACCAGTTGTAATCTAGTGCTGCAGCCTGTAGGGTATTTCCCAAAGACTAATTGGATAGGAGAAGTGGAAGAGAAACTGGAGATTGCATGAAAAGTTATGCCATGCAAAATTGTAAATTATAGTCTACAACAAAAGTGCAGGCAGGTTTCTATAATAAAGTCAGGTTTTTATGCTAAAATACAAGGAAGTCAGGTTTTTATGCTAAAATACAAGTCAAGAAAGGCTGAAGCAACATTGCATGTTCTTCGGAAATTTCTAGACATCTTGGTCATATATTGTAGCAGCCGATCTATTATTGCTTCTGTCTGCTTAAAAACTCCTTCATCTGACTAAAAATTTCTGCTTTCACCACAATGCTCATCAACTTAGAGTTTTCCCAAAGAAGACCCCCATATTCCCGTGCAAAATCACAAGCAGCATCAAAAACATCCTGGAGCACAGCAGCAGTATCACAATTTCATCTAACTCAATGTAGAGAAAAAAGCACTTGTTCTCCAAAAAGAAAAGGAAAAGAAAACATGCATACCCTTGAAGGAAATGAATCATAATGATGAGCAGGGGTTGCTTCCACTCTGTTCAAATCTGATTCCCACAGTCTAATCTGAACAAGCAATAAGTGTTTCGAAGGTGAGAAGATTTTGGTTATCGATAATACAAAAAATCTAAAGACCTCTGAGTCATCTCAATCGAAAACCACTTCATACATCTCTAAACTTGCATTTGAAGGAAATGATTTCTAGAATAAGAATACATTACAGGTGTCCATTGCAAATATGAGAAGCCAGACCTGATCTGTAACATTTTCGGGCACAGGAGGTGTCCTTTCAGCAACTCGAGGATGAGCATTCTGCTGTAGAAATGATACTATCTGCAATAATACATCACCACCTATGATATTGCTGATCACACATGCTTCTTTCAACAAGCAAACAAGGAGCGATATGTGCAATTTAATAGTGCACTCAGTAGGCGAATTAAAAAGATATCTTGCCTGTTCAGCAGTAATGCCATTTTGAAATGCTTTATATAAGCTCTCTTTGGTAATTGCACCTACAATGAGGTTTGGGAGCTGGTACTCGATCCTGCATTTCAAGGATATAATTAATAATTGAATAACTCGCTACCATTTTAATATTAAAAAACTATTGAACTACGAGTGAAACCAGTAAAATTAAATGTAACTCTGCAGAGTAAATAGATCCTCCAGGTCATATCTTCACGAGAGAGAGAGAGATATGTATATACTGTCAACAAAAATACTATTACATACCTTGAGAAGAGGCGCAGGATCTCACAATGCAATTTAGACGTTGAATATGCATAGATCCGGAAGTTGGTTTCAACAACTACAAATCCCTGATGGAAGGAACACCAAAACAAAAATTAATGAATTGGTAACCGACCTCTAAGCTAGAGTTTATCAAACAATTACTCAACAATCATCAACCAGTTATAGTTCTTTGATGTCAACTTTTCTTTAATGCCAAATGGGGCTCAAGTAACTTACCTCTTTTCTTGCTGATGAATCAGCTAAGCTGCTGGAGAGATTGGTAACAAATTTAGTAAGTATGAACCAGCTCTCTTTCCTTCCCTGTATAGAGAAAACAGCGAATGATTATTACATAACAAGTGCTATGAAGAATCAACTGAAATACAATTCAAAGAAGCTCCCACCTTTTGGAGCTTGACCAATCCCAAATCTGCAAGATCCTTTACTATATTCCTCTGAACATCAGTCAATGTGTTTAAGTTATATGCCTGCAAAAGAAAATACATTTTTCATCCAGGTGTGCAGTAGATAACAAGATCCACTGACCAATTTCCAAATTTGTAAAAATTATTACATGAGCAGATGAACATGTTTAGAAAAAAAAAAAAAAAAAAAGATCCCTGTCCAAATAAAATGTGCTTAGTATCACTCTGATTTACATATCTTGCAACC
>JAQRGC011544277.1:0-10034 GCA_028659135.1 Plantago lanceolata | reverse complement strand
CACACTAGAAAATTCATTCATAGTCCCAAAACTAGAGAACAAAATAGATAGAGGACTAAATATGTAATTTGGCGAGTATTATTTTATCAAACTAGTAAAGCATGCTCCACCTCTTCTATTATATTATAAATTTATAATTGAGCTGCAATTGAATCATCAACAGCCACACCACAAAGAAGACAAATGTCGTCGTCGTCGTCGTCTTTGTTCAATATACAGGTAGCCCCGCCGGCATTAGTTTTCCGATCATCGTCTCCGATGGTTGCCGCAACTAGATCAATTACAACTTTCCGGCCGTCGTCTTCTTATCTCAGGCTCACTTCTACTACTCCAAACTACTACTCGAGGAGTAGTGGTCGCTCAAGCTCAATCACATGTTTTGCAGGTATAATCTCTTCCTTTATAAATACTGTATCTGTATGTACTACTCTATTTGTTAGATTTCGTTTCATTAGAATTGTATTTACGAGTAGATATCAAAGGGAATTAATTGAATTTGTCTGATTTTTAGGTCATCAAGCCAACTAGGTTTTGAATTTTGCATAATAGAAATTGTAGCAATTCTTAATATAATAATATATAATATCCTGACTAATAGCTGCATAACTACTTTTTAAACTGATAGCTTAAAACCAGGTAAACCTTCCTAATCGAATTAGTAACCCAACTCAGTAGAAACATGAAGATAATGCTAAATCGTAGTAGTATTGTTTATACTTTATACAATAGCCAAATGAAGATTCCAGCTTCTACTTAATACATCCTGCATATAGTCGTATACATTAATAGATAGACCTCAATCTATAATGGACATCTTGGTTCACATCTAGGATGGGAACGTTACACATCATACACCACTCGAGAATTGATTATAACCCTGAGTGTGTATATGTAGTTATGTATGAGTATCATGTCCTCTTATCCAACCGATCATCAGCAGCACGTGACTTTCCTCTGGTTGTTAATATAATTATTCTTCGCTTTTTAAGACCAGCATTTGGAAGTTTATGCAGCCACATTGTCTTTCAAAATTCTCAAAATTAGTGTCAAAGAATCTGATGTCAGGATGAAGCTTACTAGCTTCATCGTGTTTTCACTTTGGTGATAGGATGACATTCTTCATTCGCAATGGCCATTGTTCTTGCTGGATATATTTTTCTAAAATATTCTGAAGCACACATCAGAGTACGAAGTTGGATGACCTATGTAAAACATAGGTTAATAATAACATGTCAATCTCAAAGACTCAAACTTGTATATAAAAAGCAAGATATCAAGCTGTGTTTCCTTCCCTTTCCCACCCTTGGTTGTTTGATCTAGATTCTAGATGTGATGATGCCTTTGATTGATACAGCTTTAAACATATCACAAGTAATTAGTCTTTCTTTGCATCGATGCAGCCCTAACTCCGGAACTGAAGACTACCTTGGATAAAGTTGTCACCTCACAGAAAGTAATTCTATTCATGAAAGGAACAAAGGACTTCCCACAGTGTGGATTCTCTAACACTGTTGTACAGATACTCAACTCTCTGAATGTGCCTTTCGAAACAATAAATATTTTGGAGAATGAACTTTTGCGCCAGGGACTGAAGGAGTATTCCAGCTGGCCCACTTTTCCTCAATTATATATTGATGGTGAATTCTTTGGCGGTTGTGACATTACCATAGGTGAGTTCTTCTTTTGTGCAATGTTTCTGATATAGTATATGATTGCATTACTAAGCTTGATATGATAGCATCACTTCTCGACAAATATAGCGGTTGTGAAATTACTATAGGTGTCTTCTTTTGTCCAATCTTTTTTATATAGTAAATGGTTGCATTACTGAGATGATATCATAGCATCAAGAATGCATGGACACGTCTAAAAATCCAAAGTGTCCGTGTTGGACACGTACGGAAACAAATGGATTGTCTAGATATGCATGATTGCATGTCATAAGAGTGTTTTTGGGTTGAGAGTTGAGACCGTGGACTTGCATTACTCATCATAAATTTCAGCTTAGTATATTTGTGGAATCTTACGAGTTCCATATGTAACAGAGGCATACAAGAGTGGGGAGTTACAGGAACAGTTGGAGAAAGCAATGTGCGCTTAAGGGTTAGCTGCATCCCAACTGAGGTCTTCTTTGCATCCTGCCCTTTGCCATGCCATTATATCTTGAAGGATCATTTGGATTTTTTGTGTGATAAAACCCATTTATTCTTCTTAGATGTAAACTAACCAACTTTACATGCAATAAGATTATTATTCAAATCAGTGTTTATGGGCTAATTATTTTCGTTGTGTTCATGTGAACAGTTCATTAATCTCTTTTTTGGGAAAAACAACTTGAGAACATGGTTACATAGAAGAATCATTTTCGGTCATATAATAGCAGTAGTCTCACATGTGCTCGACTAAATTGTGTTTACCTATGATCAACTAAATGATGATTGTCCCGGAATGCTGTACTCTATTCTGTGCAAAATGTTTTTGTTGTATGATTGCACTAATAGCAAGCATAGAATGATAGTTTTGTGTACGCCTGTACGGTATACTCTCAATAGACCATTGTACTTTTTTTTTGAAATGGCAAATTTAACTACTATCCTACCTCCTACACTACGTATTACGAATACACCTATACCAACCTTATATCTCCAAAATAATCAAAACCCACCGTATGTCTCCGTTAGGGATCGAACCCCTGTTCTCTTGCTTTTATTGACATGGTGTGATGCTAATTCAAATGAACATATTCAGAAGATACCAGTCCGATTTACCCTCTATAAATGTTACAAACGTATTTGAGATTCTTTGGTCTTTTTTTCTAGAAAAGGTGCTATACTCCAATTGTGGTGATCGATGGCCAACATAAGTAAAGAGAATGTTTTGGTGGTCGTAAATTATAGGGAGATTTGATAAGCAGAGGAAACTATTGTTTCCAACTACACAACAGGTGTGCTCTGCATAGCTATGCTTCCAAATTGCATTGGCATGTTGCTGATCCAAAGCTCGAAATCAATGATCAGCAAGTGCAATAAGCTGATCAACCACACCAGGGTCTGCGAGTGTGCTTGTATCCCCAAGCTCATCTAGTTGTCTGGCTGCAATTTTCCTCAAAATTCGTCTCATTATCTTTCCACTTCTCGTCTTTGGGAGACCAGGAGCCCAGTGGATCTTGTCCGGTGCTGCAAATGCTCCAATCTGAAGACATAGTAGAAGGTGGCATCATAAGAAACAGTCATAGTCATATAAATAGCAACATCTATGCAGGTTCAGTGTTCCTTTCAAGTTTCAACCACCTACCTTACCATATTCACCTCCAAAAAAATTTAAACATGTGAACTTAAATACTTGCTCACTAATACCGAACGTCATAATGTATAGTTTCCACCCTATCGTTTTTAAGAAGCCTCTCCAATAGTCTATGCTACTTTGTTGTTGAGTTCTCGCCTCTCCAAAATGTATCTGAACCCCCTTCTTAAATGGTTTTCACTGGTAAACCCATGGGGAACTAAGTCTGTGCAAGTTGTAGCACAGTAATGGCCTAAACGTTTAGAGGATACACACTGGAGTCTAAATAAAAAGCAGTTGCACTCACTGGACATATGCAGGCCATATAAGCAAGAATCAAATATTTACTATTTGATGAAATGCTCATGCTGCATTCAAGATGGCTGCAATGTTTTGGTTCTATTGGGACCATAATTTGTCATTTTAGACCATAACCTGTTATTATGACGCCATTTTAGATCTTTGATGACATCAGTAATAGAGTGACTTCCAATTGCACAGATGAGGTCCTAGAACATTTAATATACATAAATTAGTATGGATGAGGAGCTTCAATGTACCTGCTTCCTCACAGCTAGAATAAGACTTTTCCGTAGATCCTCACTATAAGGAACTCCTTCAACAAGAGTAACAAATGCATATATGCCCTGTCCTTTAACCTGTAAACAATATATGTTTTGTTAGCAATTAAACTGAATATTGGATAGATTTTCAGACAGATTTTCAGGCGTACCAAAAGATTACAAGTACCTCATGATCAACACCAACAACAGCAGCTTCAGCACACTGAGGATGTGAAACTAATGCAGATTCAACTTCTGCTGTGCCAATCCTATGGCCGCTGTGTCACGAGTTTAGACTAACTGTTAGGAACTAAATAATTGGTCTTATACTTTTCCCAGAAGTAAGACAAAAAGCAAACAGGTTTACAGAGACAAGTTCATGCCTGTAAATTAAAGTTAGAACACCAACCAAATATATGAAACATGAGAGGTAATGTCATGTAATACCTGACATTAATGACATCATCTACTCTGCCTGTGAGCCAGTGGTAACCATCTTTGTCCCTACAATGACCAAGAGAAATTGTTTTTGGTGAGGATCAGTGCCACAAATTGAGGAGAAAGAGACACACAGATGCGCGCGTGTGTAAAAACATGACAACAATAAGAGCTTTTTCCAGACAACAGAAACACCTGCTGCAACCATCCCCACTAAAATAATAGCCCGGGAAGGCACTGAAGTAAGTTGTTTCATATCTTTCATGGTCTCCATATAGCGTCCGGAATGCTCCTGGCCAAGAGCTTTTCACACACAAATACCCACTGCATTCTCCTTCAATTTCAACACCCTTCTCATCAACTATAACAGGCTGCATTGCAATGAATGAAATATTTGAACAAGATCAAAGATAGCTCATAGGAAGCTTATCACATTCTAAAAGTTAAGAATCTTCTCAATCACAGTACCTTAAGAAACCAACATTAGCAAGAGTTGGATAAAGCCACAAATAGTTTCATGCAAGTTAATTGATTGTTAACTAAATGTGAGTGACCTAATAATTAAGTGGTCTTAATAAAACTAGGAAGACCATTGCCAAGAGGCCGAAGACAGAGCCAACTGCAACTTTTTTATTACAGCTGATACTTAATTTCCTAAGTTGTCTTGTTCAGTTTGCTTCACTTCTTAAACTCAAGGAAACTACCTTTGTCCCACAAAATTTTACCCTTAGGTTAGTGCAAAGGTTTAGGAGGAAAACTGAAGTTACAAAATAAATAGAAAAAATTAGTGTGATAGGTACTTTTTTAGTTGAAATGGAGTTGTCAAAGTGAATGTGATGGCAAGTTGTAATATTATTGTACAAAATAATGCTTTTAATGTGTGGGGTAACCTCTTTTTTTAGTAATGAGTAAAGTTTTGTGGGCCACCCAAAAGTGAAAACAGTTTAAGTTTTGTGAGATGGAGGGAGTACATCGCAAGACTCTTCCGGATCGTTTTTAAAAGAAAAAGTAAAACAAACAAACTATGAGGTCGAACTGATTCAATTTTGATATGCAAAATATGAAAGTGCACAAACAAGCAGGAAACATGTGAAGAGGAAGGCGTAAATAGTTGCTAATTTGCTATATGTACATTTCTGTTGAAATACAAATACAAAGAGTTTGCATTCTTGTACCTTGACACCAAAGAAAGGAAAGGTAGCAGAACCTGGTTTCTGTGGCCATGCACCTGGTAAAGGAGTTATCTGTAGGTAACAGAGGTCAGGGTTTTCGCAAAGTACATTGCAGGTAGTTCCAGTAAGCCAAAATATACAAGTATACTACAGTACAAAACAAAGAAATGTACCATGAAACCCCCAGTTTCTGTTTGCCACCAAGTGTCAGAAATAGGGCATCTTGAGTCTCCAACCAAATTGAAAAACCACCTGCAGAAATATAATTTTTATTTAAGCAACTTTTACGGTGTCCCAAAAACACCAGTATAATTTCCAATATATATATATATAAAGAAAATGTAAAGGCAGGGATAACTGACAACCTCCAGGCACTGGGATTAATGGGTTCGCCCACACTGCCAAGGACCCGCAAGGATTTGCGCGAATATTGGGTCACATGCTGCAATATTAAGAAAGCTCATGAGAACAAGTGTGCGCTTTCCTTCTCTCTATTCTCTAAGTCAATTTTCTCTTAATGTGGGAGAGAACAACTTGACAATCATCATGAATTAAAGGTTATTTGAAAAAATCATGATTAAAAAATATCATGTAGGTAAATTAGAATCTCATTGATTGCCATATACTGTAGTAAGACACATCAGAAACATTGAATTCTCCATAGACATGCAGACATTAGCTTTTGCATTCGATATCATGCCAATGCATAATATGCTCTCTCTCTAGAATGGAAGAATTTAGACAGCCTCATATATCTTTTATTTTGTTTTTGGAAGATCAGCAATTGATTTTTCCAAATGAATATATAGACCTGTGACGGACTTAATTTGACTGCCAAAGGTTTTCAATTGGGCGTGTTACTAACTTACTTTTAGCATCCAATGATAGTAACTAAGCAGTTCAACGGTTGAAATTTGTTCACTCACCCAAGTCAGGGTTCAAATCTTATCATTTTTACAATTTTCCCTTTCTACGGTAATCATTATATAGCTAAAGTAACACTGAATAAAATACAAATAATAAACAGAAGTGTGAAGAATACGGAGAAAATCAAAATAAGGGTTCTTAAAGTTTAAAGAAAGAGAACCACAATAAAGACGAATAATGGAGCCATAAGGAGCTTTCCTAAGGAAATCTCGAAGTTCAGTAAAGGAATAGGGTAAACCAAATCCACCTAAGGTAGCTACAAGCCCCTTCTAGAGACAATCATGAACAGGAAGCTAATGTTATCTTAACCCAGAAAATGAATTCCTAGAGATGCCATTAATAGAAATATACAATAGGACATAAAACTATTGTGATGCCTGTATTAACAATCATGGAATGAGATTCCAATCTCAAGAAATTGTAATGAAGTAGCATTAAAGTATGTCATAGACTTGCCTCATCTCCTTCACGCATCAAAGATCGTACTAAAGTTGGGGCCGTGTAGAAAATAGACACCTTGTATTTGTCGACTATTTCCCAGCAACGTCCAGGATTAGGATAAGTAGGGGCCTGCAGAAACCCACAGTGAAATGTGTGATGGCCAAAGATGTACCAGGTTACACCATTTTGTGGTATATCATATGCGCAATGCTAAACATGATATATGATCTGAATGGATGATATTGTATGCAATTTTGAGACACTCAATAATTATTTTCTGCATGAAACTTGGAATTTTCTATGTTCATCCATAAATTATAAGTACTTGTCAAGTTGACCTAGAGTTGGTACCTCTGAGATATCAATTCTACTACTTTTCATGGAGCCTAATATGAATTGCTATAACAGGAGAAGCAACATGCATTATCTGATTGACAAATACAATCCACTTTGATTAGAATAAAAGATATATGCTATACCCCTTCAAACACCACAACAGTTGCTCCGTTCAGCAAAGGTCCATATGTGACATAGCTGTGGCCAGTAATCCAACCACAGTCAGCTGTGCACCTGCATAATAAAAGTATGAGGTCCCCATGATGGATCAGCAACTTTGATAAATCAAATTTCACGTCACGAAAATAGCAAAAAGCTCTTGTTTATTATTACCAGTATACATCTGAAGGTTTATAGTCAAACGCATATTTGAATGTCGTAGCTGTATACACCATGTACCCTCCAGTTGTGTGCAGAACTCCCTTACAAGACAAAAACAACATTCATGAAATTTATCATAAAAAGTGTGAAATATCTTGTTATTTCAAATCTTGGTACCTTAGGCTTTCCGGTACTCCCACTTGTATAAAGCAAGAAAAGAGGATCCTCTGCATCAAGCCACTCTGGATCACAGGTCTCTGGATATTTGGAGACAACATCCTGCAGTATACAAGGATATCGTAAATGGCTATGGTGCAGAAACTAAAAAACACGAATATTGATTATCTAGGTTTCACCACTCAACTACTAACATCAAGATGTGTCTATCCAATGGGTAGGTGTTATTGATCACGTAACTGCTCATGTGGGTGTGTGGAGTAAGATTCGGTAAACTATAAAAGTAATTCTTTATAATGCATCGAGATTTTGATATTAAAATCATATTGAGCATGGAATTAGGTGTCTATATACAAGCAGAATGGTCTAGTAATTTTCTTAGACTTTCCATGTCTATGCATTGAACAAATATTAATGTGACAAAAGGACTTTCAACTTATGTAGAAGAACCAACACATATTCATCTCCTCGGAGAAATTTAGCCAGCAAACTCAAAGAGTGGCCCTGATTTTAGAAAGAGTAAAAATGAATGCTAGAAAAAGAATAATATCTCATTAGTAACAGCATAACATCAAGTGGAATTAGAACAGAGGCCCTGCCTCACAGAGCGTCCAATATCTCTTCTTAAAAAATAGAACAAATTATTATATGAAGTGTCTCCATTCTCCTTAGTAGTTGCATACTTGTTTTCGCGTATCATGCCGGTACGTATGCCTTTAGGCTTTAACAACAGAAACATAAATAATAAATAATGTATTTTTCAATGTCCAACCTGCCACCAAATATCTCTTCCAACCACCCAAGCGGTGTTTTCCTTCTTCATGGCATTGTCATTTGCATAGGTCAAACATACATCTGCAAGATCAAATAATTAACATGTGCCAAAGAAGGTTCTTACTTCATATGCTTACTTTCCAGGTGCTATGATCAGATTTCGAAGTTCATGTATACTAATAACACGGATATTAGCTTCTGATCGTAGAGATGCACTTGTATCTGGTAGTTAGATGATAACCATTCTCTTGCATGTAGAAAAGAAATCATTTTATATAAAAAAGAGAGATTTGATGGAAGTTGTAGATTTGATATACGCACCAACAAGAGCACCCTTCTGAGCAGATTCTGCTAGGGCAGTATCAACTATATCTTTGAGATGTATAGCCTTAGGTCCTCGCCGAACAGCATTGCAGGTTATCACAACCTTCGGTTTGCAGTCCATTATCCTCTGGACCAGAGCTTCAGAAGAGAAACCAGCAAAAACAACCTGAACATAATAATCAGTACTAGTACGTGATTGTTTTGAGTTGAGAGTAATAAATCAATTTTGACAAGGGAGAAATAAGTAAGTAGTACCGAGTGAACAGCACCAATACGAGCACAAGCAAGCATAGCTATAGGGAGTTCCATTAGCATGGGTAGATAAATGAGAACTGCATCGCCCTTGGAGACGCCAATGTCTTTCAAGTAATTTGCAAGCTGGCAGACTCTATGAAGGAGTTGATTATAAGTCAAAGAGGAATCAAGACCAGGATCATTCCCTTCCCAAAGGAGAGCGGTCTTGTCACCATTTCCAGCAGCAATATTTGCATCCAAACAGTTGTAGCAGATATTTGTAATCCCACCCTTGAACCACTGATCAATCGACCACAATCCCATATACATACATAGTTTATTAATAATAATGCATAAATATAAATATAATAGTAAAAATCAAAGTGCATCAACAACATAGTAGTAATGTATTCATCTAATAATGATTAGTAGTATTATTTGGGAGATGAAATGCTGCTACTAACTAACCTCAATTTTGATTCTACCCTTGGTAACATCTAGATTTTCAGAATAAACAGGGTGGTTCCATTTCTGTTTCCAGTAAAAGGTCGATGAGGCAATGTCGGACCAGAATCCGGCCGGATCAGAGATTGAGCGGTTGTACATCTCCAGATACTGCAAAATAAATTTAAAAACACAAACAACACAAATCGTCAGCAGCAGCAGCAAGGTAGTAGTAGTAGTAGTACTAGTGAATAGTGATAAGTGATAGCTAATCATGATTTTTTTTTACCTTATGAGGGTTGGGGACAAGAGCCTGATTTGAGAAATCTGGGCTGGGGAGAATGAGATCATCTTCCTCGGAAGCAAGTGACTCCCCGAGTATTACCGCATTCAATCTCGGGATGTTTCCGGCGCCGGAAGGAAGGGTCGCCATGGATTCCACATGGCGGAGGTGATTATCCGCCATTTTCGTTGAAATGCAACTCCGATGATGAATTTGGTTGTTGAAGAGGTTGACCACCGCACGAGTTGAATTGTGATTAGGAGGAGTAGGACTTTGGGTGTGGGTATAATAATAATTATTTTTTATAATGAGGTTGGT
>JAQRGC011543989.1:0-19386 GCA_028659135.1 Plantago lanceolata | reverse complement strand
TTATGAGCTATGAGTCCGTACTTCAAAATCAATGGTTTTTTTTTTTTTTTTTTACAAATCTATCTTAATTTTTCGACAATTCATTAATTTTGCAGTACAAATCTCTTAGCAATGATTCACACGAAAAAGTTCTCCAGATTTTTTTATTAATATATGTGTGTTTAAGAATTTTTTGTATTGGCGAACTACTGCAGGTGCTTGATGAATATGATGAACGATCTGAAGTTGCTGATCGGCTAAGAATTAGGGTATGCAGCACCTGCCTTCATCAGGAACTATTAGTTCTAATAATTTTTTGCTTCAAACCCTTTTTATAGCTATGATTTAATCATTGCTAAAACAAGACAGGATTTTTTTATTAAGTTCGTTTGCCCAATCTAGTATCACTGAGGCACAAATGGAGACTCTAAAACAAACCTATGAATTGAGCTAGACTACAGCAAAAGTCAGTTCAGTTTTGCTTAGTAAAATTGGCGTAAAACTCACAGTTGAAAAATGAATTGCTATTTCCATGTATGAAATTGCTTCCACCTGAAGTACTTGGTAGCTACAGTAGAAATTATCCCCTGTTCATGCAACAATGTTTTATCCTTTCCCTTGAGATTGCAAATATTAAATACTGACACGGTGTGGTTTAGGACTTTTAAGGGTTCTAGATTGTGGTTTTACAAAGTAAAGGTAATTTTCTTTGCATTTTTATCCCTAGCGTATTGATAGCTGTATAAGAGTAGGTGATGGAGTTCTTACATAATCGTTTGCTGTGAATCAGACAGCAAATTCGCTATGAATTATTATCCCAACTTTCAGTTGCTAGCCAATTTTTTTGGTCAACCATTCCCAAGTGAAAAAACCTTCGCAGAGACCTTAAGAATAGCCTTCACTAGAGCATATGTGAGATACTCTCACAAGGTTGGCATCAAAAGGCCAGCCATCTGTAAATACTATTTAACCAGATTATCGTTTTATCCTCTTCCCTCTTGAATTCCATGTTGATCTTATTTTGACCAACACTAACATGGTTGTTATACTGCCTTTGCTGATAAGGATTCAAAAGTTTAAGCTTTCTGTAATCATGGGCAACGCTCCTACTGCTTGATACCCTCTAGCCTTAGTAATTGAACTAATCAACTACTTTAAGAAAAGGAGGTATTGGTTGCCAAGTATATATGTTTAAAATTCCCATCCTGAAGGATTTTAGGCAAACAAATCATTCCAACGAAAACTGCAATTGTGGAAACTAGTGCATTTTGGTCTTATTCCTGCCACAAGAACTGGTCAGCTGCGTGCAAAAGCAGCTAATAAGGCTTAGGGTATAGATGTATGTTTTGTACAATTACAGATTTGAGTGTGCCACATTGTTATTGATAGTATTCTGGGTATTATAATTTCATTTTAGTGCTTGTCTGTAATCTGTTTCATTTAAGATGGCGCTGAACTTCAACATCTTTACTTCCGTCTTCTGATAAGTTGATAATTGGTCTTGTGCAGAGTGTTCCACTTTTCCATTTTTACAAAAACGGAGTTCTTCTGGAAGCATTTCCAACGAGAGATAAAGAGAGAATTCTTGAAGCTATTACAAAGTACACAGCTTCTTCCTCTGCTCAAGAAGTTGATTGAATCACCACATGATATTTACAAATTGTTACCTTTGCATGATCTGGGAACACAAGTGGGTCTTATACTCGCAAGATTTTTTACAGTTGTTGCATTTGTAGTATAGTAGTTGATGAGCTTCGCGGTGGGGGGTGGGTTGTACTCTGTGTGATGTGGGTTTGTGAACACATGATAATTGTAGTCTGAGACTCATGAGTGATATATATCAATAATTTCGACTGCAGTGTCCAACATATATTTATTTTACTGCATATGCCACTTTTACAGATTGATATTAAGATGGGTTGTTATTTAATAATTATCTGGAATCTGGTAGTACTATCATCTCTTCTCTGGTCATAAGAATTCTGAGTCTCCTGGTTCCACACCTTTTTGATACTTAAGCATATATCTTACGTGAACGATGAACGTGAACCATAATATCAATCTTAACTTTGTCAGAATACGAGGTAGACCTTTTTCTTATTAGATCATCACAACTTTTTGTCATAATTAGTGAACCCAAAGTAGTTTATCAGAGCATACAGTAAGGATGGTCACTAGAACTTGTTGGACTGAGTCATTATGCTGTCGAAGGGTGTTACTCTAGTCTTCCAAATCTAAGTGCAGTAAGACGATATACCAGTTTCAGACATAATTGTAGTCAGCAGTCACTCAGTCAGCACTAGTTAGACAATCTTATGAACTTGCTCTCCTTTTTGTCATCTCTACATTTTAATAAATTCTCTTGAATATGACTGGAAATGTGCATTGGATGCTGTTAGGTTTGAGTCGTATTCAGTTGATATTGTTAACTTGTTAGTTCGAGTCATATTCACTGCAAGTTGTTAACTTGTTAGTTTGAGTCATATTCACTGCATGCTGTTAACTTGTTAGTTCGAGTCATATTCACTGCACGTTGTTAACTTGTTAGTTCGAGTCATAATCATTAGACGTTGTTAACTTGTTAGTTCGAGTCATATTCATTGGATGCATGTTGCTAACTTGTTAGTTCGAGCCATATTCGTTGCACGCTGATGTTTTGAGTTGTAAAGCGACATGAACTAGATATCAGACGTTCATGTTACTGTAACAGCGTACTGGATATCAAATGAGAACGTAAAGATGTCAGGATCAATAGCATATTACCAGTGTGGAAATCGATGTTGTTAGGGACGTGTTGTCGTGGGGGTGTGGCCTCCAGCCTAGGGCACCAGTGTGCAGTACTAACTTTGTAAGAACCAATCACACACTCACCACCTGGTTCCCTTGAAGCCTCTCATGTTAGTGTGCATGTCATCTAGCTATAAGTTTGTGGACAGACCACATCAACATCATAAACTGATTGACATTTCATGCGTTGATAGTACACTAGAAATTAAGATGCATGGGGGTGGGATCTTGGCTGGCAATTGTCCTGCTGCTAAATTATTGTTCTTCCTAGTCAACATAGACAAACAACTAGTACTGAGGATCTAATAGTAGATGATTCTGCCATGTTCTTTATCATTCCATTAAATCATCTAATCTTGCTCTTTAGCAAGGAGCAAAGGTGAAGAAAAAATCTTGGAATGATTGAAATCAGTCACAGCCATGGTTTGCTGCTGCTGCTGCTGCTGATCTATCTGGTCCATTATTCTTTGTAGAAACGAGCCGGTAGGCCATGAAATGGGACGGGAAAGGGACTATACTCGATCTTGCTTTGAGATCCCACCAGTTCATACCTACAAAGTAATCATCAGATTGTGTCAAATATCATTTTCCACTAGTTTCTCAGCCACAAGTGTTGATCATTCATGGATTAGCTACTGTTTCGCGCGGGGCATGCCTATCTTCCTTATACTAGGTTCTAGGACCACTTTAAAACAAAGTTCATACATCACATCCATCACTTGTTTGAATTTAAGAAAACATGTTTCTGATATTTTTTACTTCTAAAACTCCCTTGTTTTGCTGATATTTTGGAAAACCTGCAGTGTGATGTCTATCTGATGAACTGATCACAGTTCATACTTAGATTGGAATATCCTACTTTATGTAGTACTTAAGTGGAAGTAGTAGTAGAAGAACAGACTGTAGTACCTGAAGTGAGAGGCAATGTGGTGTATCAGAATGAACATCTCCAGCTTCGCAAGTTCGTTTCCAGGGCACGAACGTGGCCCGCTCCCAAATGGCATATACGTGTTTGGTTTAGGACCTTCCTGTAAATTCCACGAGTCTAATTACTACCGCGTAGTTAACACTACACTAGAACCAAATTTACATTAGTCGAACTCATAACTTCTGAAGTTGTGACAGTCTAGTGTAGTCTAACTAATTGAGTTAGCTAGGCTGGATCCCTGGATTGACACGATCATCACACCGTTAAATTAACCATGAGTTAGGTCACTTGAGTAGGAAATGTCAATGCAATAGTAGAATGTACTATGGAGGTTAAGTTGTGAAAGTTATTTGTGTGTACATGCAAAAATATACAAAGAATCTTTTAAAAGTTTTATTCAATATATGTCTTAGTTTAACTTTTCTCTACAATATACATGTGACAACTATAACCTACCATTTTCATGCATGATTACATGTACTCGTATTTTATAAGTTACTCAATAACGCGTCTTTCTTTCAACTTTTCTTACAACTATGTCCTACCATGCATTTTCATACCAACTTCATTCAAGTCTAGTCTTATTGATCAGTTGCATCAGATCAATTCAAATTCACTGAATTCATTTAAAGTAAGTGGGCATGGTACTAGACCAGACATGAAAATTGAATTTTTATCCATTTTGAGTACAATGAATTGATATATCATATATGAGGGGGAAAATATAAACACAGATAAGGGTAAAAGATTAAAAATCTTACATCGAATCTTGAAGGATCAAAGTTTTGTGGATCAGCAAAAATTTCTGGGTTGTGGTGAATGTTTCTGAACAAAGGCATGACTTTCCACCCTTTTGGGATAAAGTACCCTGCAACCAACAGTAACATTGTTACAGTGTTTTAAAGGAGTCATCTCGTGGGTCAAATTTCCGGGCATCCCGGAAAAATCCATATACAAGTGACTGTGCAGGGAAAAGTTGGGGTACCATAGCATCTGTATTTGGAATTCTCGTACTACTGCCTTTTTACGAGACCAAGGAAACACGGGGTAGGAGGTTTGAACCGAACCGAACCGAACCGGGGTAATACGGTTTTGGAACGGGTGACAGTGTAAATAAATGAGCGGTCCTACGTTGTTGTAGTCAATTTCAAATAGGAAATATGATTTCGGCTGCACGGATAAGTGGAAACCGAACCATAGAATTGTCGGTTTTCACCATTATGATACCATGCAAGTAGTGGGGTTCGATCCATGAATCTTTAGTGTTGCCACAAGATGAGATAATTTCATGTTATCTACAATTTCGAACTTATGATAAGATGTGAAACTAATCCACTTAAAGTTAAATGAGATGAAATTCTGTCAAGGTATGAGTATTTCTCTTGTAGCCAGATCTAGGTTTTAGTGCGAACCAATGTCAAGACAATCTCCACTTATATTAGATTATCACTCGAATGGCCTCTAATTTATCTGCACTGCCTATTCTCACTCGGATGGCCTCACTAAAATGACATATGTAAGAGATAATTCTAAATTAAGCTCCATGCAGTATAACTACTCTCCATGGCACAGTGTTGAAATATTTTACAGATAGATACTGATCATACACACATAAGATGAAAAAACTGGAGCATAATTTTTTATCCTGTAGTAAATAAAATTTTACGTACCTTTGTATTGAATATCAGTCACTGATTCTCTGAATGAGAAAGCAACAATGCTTGCTATTCTCAGGCTCTCCAGGATCACCTAAAGTTACATGCACAATCAGATTTCCAAGTTCTTTTGTAAATACAAGCCTAAAAATGATATACCTTGTTTTTTTTTTCAAGCCTAAAAATGATATACCTTGTTAGTATATGGCATCTTTCTTGTCTGACTCCATGTTAAGTGACAAATCCCGTTCAAATTTTCTTCGTAGATCACCTTCTGTTCAGCCTGCAGTACCATAGATTCGTTATCAGTAATCAAAATTTGTTAATAAGCTCGTGCGGATCAGATTCTGAGAGGATCATGTACTTGTGTCTGTCAAAGAAAAATGACGTACTTGATCATTATTTTGAGTTGAAGACTTGAAGTAAATTACCTTAACAGCCTCGAGATGTTCGGGGTTGTCGTGCAGAAACTTGAGAATCCAGGTCAGTGCACTGGCAGTCGTATCTTGTGCAGCGAAAAGTACTCCAATGATGTTATCTGCAATCTGTTCCTCATTCAGAGTTTCGCCTTTATCATCTTTGGAGTTCAGCAGACAGCTAATCATGTCATTTTCGACTAGCTTCTTTTCCTTTCTTTCCTTGGTGATCTTGTTCAGGATTTCACCCAGCTCCTTTCTTGCCTTCAATTTCAGTAATTTCATTAACCACTGTCAGTCAGATTAATTTACTTAACCAACTAAGGCCTATTTTTACTTGCTTACCTTCATTGCTGCGTGGTACGGAAATCCAGGCAAGTTTATTCGGAATGAATTGTATCCTCTACTCACTGTAACATACTTCTTCTTGAGTTGTTCCATGTAATGCTGCTCCAGATTGCCGAATATAGCTAGTGTACCGACTTGGAACGAAAGCTGCATGTAACATGGTGCACAGTTAGCATCAGAAAGGTAGAGTCTAGAGAAACTGCCAGTTTACTACTTAAAACAGATTAATATTTTGGATTTTATGAAAGAAACTTGGTTCCTGAATGACAAATGACCTTTTTCATCTCATCAAAAGTGGTTATGACGCGACCGTCTGCCCACGAACTCAATGCAGAAACTGTTATATCCTCAATGCTTGTCACCAGGTTACGGAGCGACTCAGGGTACAGGCGCCCCTGGATGAGCTTCCTAAGCCGCACATAGTACTCTCCCTGGTGGAAGAACAGCGCGTTCAGCCCAATAAGATTCTCCTTGCTTTTGGGGTGCGCCGGCTTGAACAAATGTGCTTGGCTTATAAGCACGTAACGAGCCGCGTCAGGGTTGGTCAGCATGACACAAGGGCATCCTAGTATGTGGCTCTTGAAGATCTCTCCATAGCTGCATAAGAAGTAAACTGTGGTGTTAGTTCTTGCATAAATACGGTATATATACGAGTAGTTTTTTCAACGAAAGCGTTTATGGGACCTTTTCTGTCTGCAGGAGAAGAAGGTACTTGGATGTTGGTAGTAAAGATAGAGAGTTTCTCCAACATAAGGCAATCCCATTGAACCTGGGGGAAGTTTGGGTCTTTTTACTTGGTTTCTTTTGTTGTGTATGTGTGAAGATACAACATAGGCAAGTATGGTAAGAACAAACATGAAAAGGGGAACATACAATAATGTATCCTTGTCCATGTTGTTCACCTGAGTATTTGCTAGTGTTGGTAAGAGTGGTTGTGTGTATACTGTATATATAGGCAGAGAAAGAAATCAAGAACCAATAATGAAAGTTGAAGTAGAATATCATTCTGTACTAGTTACTGAGTTATTGGAAAGTAATTCCCAGTTATATGTTAATCACACAAGGACATTGAATCCACTTTCTAGCCTTGTGACAAACCTTAAATCAAGTACTAGAGTAACCTGGAGTGCTTTCTAGAGGTGTTATACGTGTCGAGCCTAACAATCACCTGACTCAGCTCGTTAAATCTCAAGTTAAGGGCCTCAAGTCGAGCTTGAAGTGCTCAAACGAGCTGAGTCACTTCGAACCGAAGTACTCGATACGCATGTGACTGAGTGAAGTGTGCAATAAGATCAAATCAAAAAAGATTTCATAGTGGTATGACACCTGTTAGCCAATTTCCAATAGCTTTCCACATAGACATCCAAATTTGAAACTAGCCCTGTTTCTGCTAATTTACTACTTAAATGATTAGAAACAGAGAGTATTTTATATTCAACCTCAACAATTCAATACAGAGCAGCTCATATAGATTGGGAAGAATAGATATAATGGAGCTGAAGATGACAATAATTGTGATGAATATGGGCAGTTCAATAACCAGTTCTTTACTGAAGGTAATCTTTTCCCACAAAAATATAAATGTATTCCAAGAACTTAATGCACTTATTTGCTCTACTGTAATCGACCATTCATGCGTGCATAAGTGAAGGCAGAAGAAAAGAATAACAAAAAGGCCAAAATTGTATCGAGCTGCAATCTGATCCAACCCTCTTTCTATGCACAAAGTAGCCGCTTCATTCATACGACTCCATGAAGAATCAATGTTTGTAGACCAACAAAAATGAAGCTCTTGTCAGATATGTTCCTTTGGTTCCTCCTCTGCTATTACATCATCTTGTATGTCTATCTGACCTGCAATAGAAAAACAATCATGAACCAAGTAATGGACATTAGCTTCAGTTGTTTCAAATATCACATGCTGTTAAGAGAATTTCGGTACAAATAACGATATGTTATTATGCTAGTACTGTTTTTTTAGCAGATAGCAAGGCAAAACGGGACAGCATGAAGCCATTAACACGTATAATGGATCAGAATGACTGGAGTTTCATATTTTAATGCAAGTTAGTGTACAAAAGTGTGGCTCTTAGTGTCATAAAATAGATATCAATGTCATAGCAAAATGAGAGAAAAGCAAGGCGTATGAGCTGAAATGACAAGAAACTAATTCAACTAGTGACATTCTCATGTGCAGAAAACAAGTAACTTGATAAAAAGTGCGGCTCTAAAGTGTAAAAAACAGATATCAATGTCATAGTGAAATGAAAGAAAGGCAAGGCTTATGAGCTGAAATGACAAGGAAGCCTACGACTAATTCAACCATTGACATTCTCATCTACAGTAAACAAGGGATGGAGCTGCAGAGGAAATGAAACAAATATAGGATAGTGAACGTACCAAATAGTGACTTTAGAGAGGGAGGCTTTGATGGTCCATTAGAAGGAACATCTATGCCTGCACGATCAACATGAACATATTAGAGATCAATACATATCACAATGTAAAACGTATCATCATTGTTACGCCAAAAAAACATGCATAAGAGGCCTGGATGGCATCCCCCAAACTGTTTTCTCTTCAGCCGTTTGATTAGAAATGAAAACATGCTACAAATGAATATCATGCAGTCATGGTAACTACCAGTCTACCAGTTAATAGATAATCGGACTAGAAAAGTAAGTTCTATATCATATTTGAGAGGGCTGTTACTGAAGAATTACTATATTTGAACTGAATATTAACAGCTGCTAATTTTGAATAATGGTGCTTCATTGTGGGCACTATTTGACAATTTCTCCAATGGAAAAGTTTGCACAATCCATCAGTACTGTCGATGCTTTTTATTTTTTTAATGAATTGCATTTCATTTGGTTAAAGCAGGATTATGACATGTAAATGAAAGGAGGAAGATCTTTAGTAAACATACACGCACAAAAGAAGAAGAGGAGGGAGAGGGTGCATACCTGCATTTCCAGCTGATTTCATGAGATCAGATTTCTTGAAAGTATACCCAATAAAATTAGAATCTTTAGACGCTAACATCTGCACATTATAATAAAGCCAAAACTTCAGTAATACGAAAGCCATCGAGGAGAAGAAACATCAAAGTATCTAAGAAACAAACCAGCAATGACTATTATCAAAAACAAAAGTTCTCGATCAACTACGAGGCCTTTTTTTTACATAGGCCAACTTTTTTAAACAATTGATAAATTTCGTGTTGAATAAGGACATCCTCCTTGATCATTTACCTAGTACGTACACATATACCATGTATCCGGCACAACACAAATTATGAATATAATTTTTCTTCTCTTCTTTTTACTCATTTAGCTTCAAAGTACTTAGGAATGTAACAAAAATTCATTTACCTTCCTCCACGGTCCAACTCTTGGTCCATTAGATGGTGGATTCTCCCCCTAATAACAGGGCAGATAACAATATTAGAAAGGTATCACTAAAAAGAAAACAAAAAAGTAGAGGATATTCTTATCAAATTATGAGCATTCAAAGCCTAGGCATAGCATGAAACAGTATGATCACAAGATGCCAAGCTACTACATAAAGAAGGCAGACAGAACATACTTCAAACTTTTCAAAGTTCTGTGTGTCCAAGTCTCCATTTACAGTAGGTTTGTAGGCCGCCTCCATTTCGTAAAGGCTGTCCCATTTCACGCCTGTAAACCATGGGTGTGCCTGAAGTTGAAAACAACCTCAAAAAATAAACAGCAGAAAGAACGATAATGATTTAAGTAGATATTTCTTCTAGCATTTGGGTTAAAAATTACCAAGCATAACCTGTTCTTCCATCTATAAATTAAAGCACAGTCAACCAAGCAACTAAGATAAGTGTCCTTTTCTGCCGCTAGAATGCACGACATGACAGTTGCGTACCTTTATTTCTTCCACGCCTCTAGTCCCCAACCTCTTGTCAACGTCGCATAACAAATGACAGATCAGATCCCTGGCCTCATCGGAGATTTTTGGTTCATCAGGGAACTTTAAACATGTTCTCCAATTTATTATCTGCAACAAACTGGAGTGTGTAAATTAACCCACAAAAAGAAAGACTGCAGCGTATGCAAATTGATAATGTACTTGGCATGGTCTGTAGTGAAATTTCCCACGTGAAAAGAGGTCTATATGTTGAATTTACTCAATAAGCTTCAAATAAGTGACTGAAGAAGTACCTTGCGGCATGTCATTCTAGGATCATCAGAACAAAACGGAGGGTACCCTATGAGCATCTCATACAATATAGCTCCCAAAGACCACCAATCGCACTCCATTCCATATCCTTTCTTTAGTAAAACTTCCGGTGCCATATAATCCAGAGTTCCAACCGTAGAATATGCCTGCAAGAGAGAAATAACTTTCATACATTTCAAACTATTTAAGAAATACAAATAATCAGATAAAAACTAGATAAAACATCCAATCAAAAGTGTATCGAGTACAAACCTAGACATGGAAGGAAAAAGAAAATAACAAAAATGGGAAACAGCTAGATATACCAGAGCACGACGATTTCGTTTCCACTGCTGTAACTGCTCCTTCGCCATCTGCCACGGAGCAGTGTCTGGAGTCTGGCCTTCACCATCAATATTACCATCCTGAGTGGTAAAATCTTCATCGTCCAACAGCATTGATGAATATTTCTCCAGTGGCTTACACAAGCCAAAATCAGAAAGCTTTAAATGCCCATTTTTGTCCAAGATCAGGTTGTCTGGTTTGATATCTCTACAAATGGGATCAGAAAATGTAAATGAGTACCACGATATAGTGATAGCATTAACTTCACCTACTCCGTGCCTCACATTAACATATCTCATAAGAAGCAAGGAACTCATTTCTAAATTAGTAATGTGACTATATATGTCAGATATTACGCTGAAAGTGATGGAAATAATAAGTCTGTACCTATGTACATAACTATGCTGGTGAATTGAATGAATTGCAAGAATGCTTTCACCAATGTAAAACCGGGCAACATCCTCGGAAAGGGTGTCCTCTCTCATCAGCAACGTCATAATATCACCACCAGGTAAATACTCCATGATGAGGTATAAGAAATCGGCATCTTGGAAGGAGTAATAAAGCTTCACTATGCAACGACTATCAACCTCCACAAGCAAGTTCCTCTCAGATCGAACATGCTCAACCTAGGTGCAATGGTCGTTAATTGAGATAGCCACCCTTTGACTTATAAAAATGAACTAAAGTATATCCAAAATGAAGAGTTGAAAGTATCATGTGCTAAATTTATAATTCTGTTTCTTACCTGCCCTCTGCTAAGCATATCAGATTTCTTCAGCTTCTTCATAGCATATATTTCTCCAGTGTTTGTAGCACGGCATAGTCTGACCTGCAGCACATCACAGGGTTATAACTTATACGCTAGAATGTGAAATGCACATGCATAAAGCTGCTATTTTCCTTGCTGGTGAATGCATCAAGCACATTCAATGGCATAAAGCAAGAATTGGACATCTGTTGAAGGTACATAATTTGATGCAAGGATTGAACTTGATAGTTTACAAATAACATGGAACAATTGCAGAAACTTTTCGAACTTTCTTTCCCTTTCTCATATGGAAACTGGGCAATGAAGACTCCGGGATTAGAAATCAAATGTTATTCATTAACTGGATCAAGTTATTTGAATTTGAACCGTTGCACCTTGTACAGCATGGCCAAGTTCCTTATTATTTGGGGTGTCCCTTGTTTATGTTTAAAAAAAACATATACTGGAAGTATTTAAACGATAAAATCAGGCAGAACATTTTATTGAAGGAAAGCTAAATGAGATAATTAGTCAATTAGAAGTAAATCTATTTGGCCGGAATGTATTGCTCGAAGGAACCAAGTCTTGATGACATGGAATGGAAATAGCGCGATGAATATCAGTCTTTGTTTAATTGTATGCATACTAAGCTGATCATTGTTCACCTCTTGTTCAAACAAATAAATCTATCATTATTGACAAAATCAGTTTCCATCCAATACTTTTACTTGTTCGTTGCAATTAAATTTGGGAGACACTAGTACTTGAGTTGCAACCCGAAGATAACACAATTATAAACTAGATTCTGAAAAGATTATGTCAGGTATAACACCAAGACTAAAACCAAGGATATGTACCCTATCCCACTTCGTACACTGCCAATATAATTTACACCGACCACCTCCCCGTGTACTAACAGTCTAATAGTAGCACTAGTGCAGCACCAAGTGGAAGAGAGGGACTACAATAATATAATGTGCAAATCTAATGACCAAAACTGGAAACAGAAACAGGTACAGAGAGAATCTCAACATACCTCACCAAATGCTCCTTTACCGATAATCGTCAACTGCTCGAAGTCATCGATCCCAACTTTATGCCTCTGCAATCTCATGTACTCGGTTTCCCTCTTCTCCAAATTCCTCAACATCATCTCTTCCTCCTCGCTCGAAACCTGCTCTTCTTGTGCCCTTCTCTGTAAGGCCCTCCTCCTAACAGTATCCACATAAAAATAAAAATGAACAACAAGAAATTCCAAAATGTGCACATTACAGATTTGTAAAGTCCCTAACTCCCCATCGAAGTTAACTACAACATAGTCCATTTCATTTCCCACAAAAGAACTGAAAGGATTCCATCAACTAATATTGGTGTTGGTAGATGTCGAAAGGTTCAGACTCAAGATTCAATCTCTGAGAATCAGCCAAAGGCTCTGCCACCATAAAAGAACTACATCTCAACAAAAAGCTCAAACTCTTCGATAACTTGTAGAAAGGCTTCGAATTACTCAACTTATCTCAACTCTCCAACAAACAAACTGCCAGTAGCATGAACTAAAACTCTCCCCAGTAGCAGGGGCACAAGACAACACACCCAATCAGACTCTAGGTTAACTCAATTCGACTATCGATTTAACCGAATAAACGAAGCAGCAGCAATTCAAACAAATTGATGTCCAAATCTACATAATCCATTCCCAAATTACACCACAGCCAAGCAAAGCAAGTATGATACAAAGCACAAAACAAGGCTAAACAGAAAGATTAAACAAGAATTTACCTCTCCTTGCGATCTTGCAAGCCCTGCAAGTAATTCTTGTAATGATTCTCAATGATCTGTTTGGCAGCAGCTGCTTTCTGCCTAGTGACTGGCGAAGAAACCGACACTTGCGGCTCCAAGCTGAATCCCCGATCAGCTTGCAGCTTCATTCTCCCTTCACCGCCACCCTCCATTAACACCAACACCACCAACAACAGAAACTAATCAATCTCCCTCTTCTCTTCTTAATCTTAATCTTATCAGATCAACAAGACAAGTAAACAATTAATTTCAACTCAAGTAAATAAACATAGATAATAAAGAGTAAAAACTGAATCTTTAGTATCAAGAACTGATTATGAGGTGATGATTTGGTCCCTAAGCAAGAAAAGGTTACAAGGGAGTGTGACAGTTAAACTGGGATTTGGGAAAAACGAGGCAAAGTTTTAGTCTTGGAGTGAAGAGAACACACACAAATGAAATGATAATTGTAAAAAATTGATCTTTTTTAGTTTTGGCTTGTTGTTTTTTGTTTATATGTAAGTTGGATTGTGGATCCAATTGAGAATGATGTGGTGGTGTTGCCTAGCTGGTACTGAGTCTGTGAACTGGCAATAAACAGGGGCTTAGCTGTAATGGTTATGACAGACAGATTGTTTATCAAATGTTTTGCTTCTTAAGTCAAGTCAGGTTTGCATCCATTTTGTATTGCACAAGTTGTTAGTATGATTTGAATTTAGGTTTAAGGCTTAAAAGTTCATGTTTGCACTTTACATATGGTCATGGAGTGAGACCTAAGCCAGTGTTTCTTTCCTTTTATTCTAGTAGTGCTGGTTATAAGTTGGGCTTACTTGGAAAGTGGTGGGAGAGTTGGAAGAGTATTACATTTGTTGTTGTATATTCGGTACTAGGAGGGAGCCGCAGTATGTGATGTGCGGAATGAACATCAAATTTTGATAAGTTTCATTATATTTGAGTAATTCTAAATACGAGTATAACTTTGGGGGTCACTTTACGAGTGATGTAATCACGTTGATTCAACCAAATGTCGTTAGGATTTAGAAATTATGATACCGGAGCAGAGTGACACATATAATTATCGAATTCCAACAAGATCTACTTGTGTACAATCTATATACATATAATGTCCATACAAAAATGTACAGTTTTATTTACGATGAATAATTTATTGTAACAAAATTATAATGAATTTTAAATATATAAATCTCTTGCCCGGTGTATACAAATAATTTATTGAATAACTATTGTTATCACGGATTTCAAATTCATTCCAGATCTCGACTCAACAATTAAATTGAAGAATAGGGTAGAAAAGCAAAAGCATCATAATCATTCATGATCCGTTTTGTTAAATTCAAGAAGTGTAACAACCTCGACAATATATGCAAAAGTAAATAAATAAATAAAAATAGTTTGTATCATACGGATAACACCTCTGTTATTTGAACAAATTGTCCCTCATATTTTTCTAATTGCATGAACATGGGAGTTGTCTTGCAGTCTAGCATAGTGTTCTCAATGACTCAATGGCATCGACCCTAATACCATGACAATATGTAATTAAGAACACATTGGAGATGAGATTAAGCAACGAAATCGATGTTAATCATAAATGAACACGAGACCAGAATGCTATATCATACATAGATATGCAGAATGTTGTGGCATTTAGAAGTTCAATAGTACTCGGGACAAAATAATCTCATGTTTGGTCCAAAGAGCCAATTTGATTGGGGATGCAAATCACCCGTCAACAATGACAAACAATCATTTAAAATGAAGTTGCATATCGATTTTCACCCTTGCAATTGTAATACAATTATAAAGGTCATAGAATGCCCTGGTTTTCCCCTATTCAATTGGTGTGTGCATCTTCGACGCACTATACATGGGGCAGTGTCGAGCATAGTTCCACGCACTACTTGGTCCTTTCATAGTCACATGAGCAACCCTACCACCGTTGCAACAACACACATGTGAGAATGTCACCAGAGGAATAATAGGGATCACAATTCATCAAGTCTCAACGCATTGCAAAATGGGAAATTATAATACACTTTTATAGCAATGAATCGAGAGAAGCAAAATTAGATTGTTAATATTGCTATTGTACACCAATAATTTAAAGGATTGAAAATTACTCCTAAGTAAATCCACGAATGAAAAAGCTATGTACAAACGATAAATTAACTGAATCGGAAAGAAAATACAGTACCTCTAGATGTAAATCTAGATGTAACTGCAAACTGGTAGAGGAAGATTGGCAAACCCACATTATATGTCACTGTCGAGATATGAATTCAGTTGTACCTGCAATCTTTTGGGGAAGAAATGTCACTGTCCGAAGAAGATGGGAAGAGTACGGCCTGAGATGATTAATGTCGGTCGATTGTGACGTTGCTCGATCCTATGAGAGGAAGAAGAAAGATCGAGATCGTGGACTCCTCTTGGTCATCCATTTTCATGAGCAGCCTGCTGATTGCGGTATGTGTAAACCGGCAAAAACGATGGCGTTTGAATCCAAAACAACCGGTCCACGAGGGAAGGTTGAAGGCAAAACGACATGTATTTTTTATTTTAAAAAAACGACTTCTATTCCTAAGACATTCGCTTTTATATTGTTGTACAATATGTAGTTATTTATTTACAAATTTCGAAAACTAAATAGGACATTTTATCCATTGGAAACTTTGAGAAGATCCCTAAAAAGCTAAAGACAAGCTAGCAAATTATTGATCATGAAGAATTGTGAAAGATGTTTGTTTACTATTTCGTGTATGCCATAATTTTAAGATGGTGGAGTATTCCGTAAATAATTGAGAGTCTGAGACCATCCTTTCACGAACAAAGTGCATCTGGCATCAACTTTATGAAAAAATAGATGGAGAACCCTAAAGCAATCTTGGATAGTATATGCAACTTGCAGTTATTTCCATGTCTACGTTTGGTACTCTCCCAATTTCGACATCATAAATTCACAAGTTATAGGAGAAATATAACATATAGCGAACCGGAGAAGTGATGTAACATACGTATCTGCAAAATTGAATAAACTGTGAATTGCAACCCCAACCAAAACCCCATTCCACTCGGTTAACGTTTAATTCGACGATGTAATTGGCATTGTAGTAGTGAATCATGCCGAACTAGGGAAGAGTTGAGTTTGGCTATGGGCCAAGCCCATCGAGTAATATGGGTTTTGGGTGGGCATTGGCGTATTGCCTTTTTCCAAGCCCAATAGCGGCTTAAACCCCTTCTCCTCCGTCCCCAGTGATTCTTGAATTTCCAAAACCCATTCCTTTCCTTTGCTCAGTCCTAAATCACCGGCCTCCACCTCTACCTCCCCTTACCCTCCGCCGAAGCTACAACCCAGAATCGCTTGCTCAGACCAATAAGTCTCTTTTGCTCAAAAAAGATTCCACGCTTCCTGTAAGTTCAGTTAATTCTCACTGCTTTTGCCTTTTCTCTGTGTTTTCAGTTCTTGCCATAGTTAACAATTTGCTCTGGTTTCGTTCTTTCCGTACAGTTTTTGCTCTCGGTATTCACCAGTATGCTATTTTCGTTCTTGTTCAGCTGCTTAGTCTTGAAGCTTGGTTTTGGTGATTAGCCCTGTGAACAGCCTTATTCAATTTCACTGTTTTCTGTTTAATATGTAGTATCAGTGCCCTTTACTTGCTCTGGTTCTTTTTGTCTTTTGGCTGCATGTAGAATGTGTTATGGTTGTTTATTTGTTTATATCATACTTACCTTCAAGCCCTTACATTTAGCAATTAGGGATTTTTGTTAACATTAGTACTGGTTCAGTGATCACCCAATCTCATCTTTACAGCATTGTGAGAGGAGGAATTAATAAACCATGAAAGACAAATCAGCCAAGGTTCCGGTATGGGATTTGCCGGATGTTCCAAAGGGGAACCTTCCTCCACACCTCGAACTCCAGAGGACTCGGGTTTTCTGCAACAATGATGCTCCTACTCATGTATGAGTCTTAACATTTTTCCACTAGTTCCGTTTTATGTTTTATTTGTTTCATTTTAGTTAATGTTGCTGTTTGTTCTATTTTGGGTTTGAAGACCGAGAGCATTCAGTATTCAGGGGCGTATCAGACCATGGGAGTGGATAATAGCTTAAGGTTGGAGGATTTCCGCCGGGATTTTAAGGTTGAAGTGATTAGGCTCACGGAGGATGATATGGAATTTGATATGATTGGCATTGATGCTGCCATTGCAAATGCTTTTCGACGGATTCTTATAGCTGAGGTTTGCATTTTACTATCAACTCATTGAATTGACAATTCCGCGTGGAGTTTTTCATAGTTTGCTGTTTAGTTATTCTCTGATCGTGTTTTATGGTGATAAGTGTTGTCATGTTTTTGCTTTGGAGTCATGTGGCTGTTGAAATGTCTGAATATTAAGTCCTTATATTGAGAAATTCATTCTAGAAGCCATGTTATCGTATGAAAGATGAATCCTTAAAAGATTGCTTTTCCCCTTGGTGTACAATTGATTTAGCAGTATCTATCCTCTGTTTGCGTGGAAACACCAAAATTTGTTAAACCTCCATGCATTATCTAAACATGTTCCAGCTATCCAGCAGCATTGCTGCATTAGCACTACTGATGTCTTATTCGAAACTAAATTTTTTATCCAAATGTAGCATAAGTAATATATACTCCATATTATATAGATTTTATCTGCGTGTGAAATAGCTTCCTTTTATCTATTGAAGAGTACTTGGAATATATAGGTAATGATTCTCATTGAACATAGAAGATAAGATTGAACGTTACTTTGCCAAAGAAGAGCTTGCTGGGATACTCAGATATGTTAGTAGGAGCTTTTAAAAAAGAAATATCTTTTATTGCCTGTATCATTCTTTTTGTCTGATTTAAAATTATCATTAGAGGCATAAAATTTAACTGTTCCATATTTTCCAATTGTAGCTGAGCAGTATATGATAGACCATGATGTAATTATAGGTATATGGTGGATGCTTTGTCAATTGATTCTGTGCATTTGACTTGTTACCATTTCCCGTTTTGCTCTTGTGTCTGTTCTCTAGCTTCCCACCATGGCTATCGAAAAAGTTCTTATTGCAAATAACACCTCAGTGGTTCAAGATGAGGTGCTCGCACATAGACTTGGTCTTATACCTCTTAAGGTTGATCCAAGGCTATTTGAATATAAGTCAGGTTTGAACTAATCCCCAATATGTTAACTTTTCTTCTATAGTTACTTGCCTTTCGTAATCAATTACTGAGACATGAGACAAGTCTTCTGATGCTTAACTTTTATGTCTCCAGAGAATGATGAGCCCAATGAAAAGAATACCATTGTATTTGGGCTCCATGTTAAATGCGCAAAAGGGGGTCCACGTACCCAAGGTACTATCGACAAACTTAAAAGATCACACCATCTTATTTATTAGATTCCTGGTTAGCTTGATTTGTCATGACTCATATTTCTTTGAAATTTATGCAGTGACATCAAAAGATCTGATATGGAGGCCCGGTGGCAGTGAGTTCTTGCTGGCCATAGAAAATAAAGAAAGTGTGCCTCAGGAATCAACTACAAAGCCAAGAACTTATACTTCATTCAGCTGTAGCCAGGACTCTATGCCTGAATTTTCAGACAACCCTATTGCACCCAAGCATGATGATATACTTATATCTAAACTTGGACCTGGACAGGTATGCTTTTGATGTTGAAATTTGAATACATAATTTGACTCACCAACACTTGGCATCCATATGATTTGTCATATATAAGATGACATTACTGGTTGTGGCATAGAAGTGTGTGGAAGTTATATTTTAGATAGGCTAAAACTACTAGGTGATGGTTTCATGCTAGAGACGGGGCCTCTTCTGTTTTCTTCTCATGTATCATTATCAAAATCACTGCAATATTTAACTATTAAGTTAAATCCTGCATTGCGCAGGAGTGTTATTTTTTCTTTCTTTTGGTTGTTGATGAAGATATCATGCTTCATTGACAGGAAATCGAGCTTGAAGTACATGCTGTGAAAGGCATGGGAAAGACACATGCAAAGTGGTCGCCAGTTGCCACTGCTTGGTATAGGCTGCTCCCTGAGGTATTGCAATGCCGAGTATTCTTAATTTATAAATTGTCTCACGTTCTTAAGCTAGCTACGTAGCTTTATCCACTGATATGCTTTCATCAGCACCATGGTTAGTAGCCTGTTTTT
>JAQRGC011543977.1:0-12135 GCA_028659135.1 Plantago lanceolata | reverse complement strand
TTCTTTCTTTGCTTGTTACTTGCTCATTTGGAGCTTCACTCTGATGGTTGATTCTAATTGTTATGGTTTGTAGTTTCTGGCTGGATCGGGATTGTATGAAACCGCGGAACAGAATGCTAAGAGGGAGGATGTGCTTGTTAGGCTTAAACAGGTAACTGTAACTCTGTAGATGCAAAAAGCTTCAACTATGTGTCGTTCTAAGTTGCGTGCATTTCAATATGGTCTGCTTAACTGCAATGTAGAACGGTATTCAGTTCAAGTTTTGATAGTGTGAATTGCAAGAAGTTGCAGTTTTGTAATGTTACATTTAGGTCTGCAATCATCAGTTCTTGCTTGTGTTTGCCAATGATCAACATATAACTGTGATTTAACTTAATGTTTGGTTTAACCAGTTTGTTTTGTTTTCGATAAATATATTTCTATTCTTGCAACGATGAGTTATGTAAACAAGTGTACCATGGATAGCTAGATCTTGATTTTACTATTTTATTCCTTTTCCTGTGAAATAATTATGTATTTTGTTAGATGTGCTTTATTGTCAAATAAATTTTGTTTCTCAATAGGACGTTCCAAATCGTTATAGAACCTACATTTGTGCCCTAGTTAGGACATGCCAGGACGTCTATTTTAATGAAAATGGATACGATGGTGGAGATAATAAGTGTATTATAGGCTTGTTCTGAATAGGTTAACTAATATCAAGTTTACTATTTTAGTTTGACATTTTATCTTTGCATTTGTTTACTATAGATTGCGAGGGACTGGGTGAAAGATCTTACTCGGCTGAGGGGTTATACGGATCAAATGGTGGAAGATGCCAACGCTGTTATTTTTACTTTCGGTTCTTATCGGCTGGGGGTAAGAAGCTTTTATGCTTGCATGGTTTTTCTTGTGTCATTATCACCTCAATTTCCATTTCTGTACTTTGTTTACGGGCATTTGAAGTTGGTAATGATGATAGGCCCTGTGCGGGCAGGGGGTCTTTCTTGATCACATAAGTTTATTTGTGTAAAATGTATTTGGTGGCATTTCAAGTTGGTAATGATGATGCTTAGTTCATTGGCTTCAGGAGAGGGGTAAAAACTGAAGAGCAGAGGTTACAGGGAAAGATAGGACTTGGGTGTTGTTATAGCTTGGTTTTTCGAAATTCTATTCAAACACCGTAAATGAAATTAAAACACCAATTGCCAAAGCTAAGTAAATAAACTACATCTTGACTACTGAATAATAAATACGACTGTCATATAGAATTACTTCCTAATATAACTTGGCCTCTATTAGGTAAATCAAGTACTCCCTCCAACTAAATTTATCTGTCGTTTTGCAGAAACTAGTATTTGCCTTTTAAGTGTCGTTCTACTTCTATGGACACAAACTACCATTTATTACAATTTTAAATAACATAAATCAACACTTGATTGAAGTAATCAAGACTTTCATAATATATATAATTTTTAAAATGACACTTACTTTAAATTGGAGGGAGTAATAACTTTGTAAGTTGATTTGGACTCTATTAGGTAATTTGCCTATCATTACAAGAAGTTCATGAGAAAAATTTCTTAATCTTAATGATGATTTTCAGTACTCTGGTTCTGTAATAAGACCATCTCCAGCAGTGGAACCGTCTAAAACTCTCTCTCTCTCACGCCCCATCAGATTTGCACTATTTGAAACATGATCATAAAAAATCATCTCCAATAGTGGAACCCTTTGGAACATTTTTCATTTCTTTTACATCTTTATTTATTAAAAAGAACGAAACAAGGAAAGAAACAAATGGAAAAATGAAAAGAAAAGAGAAAAGAAAAAAAAATTGGAAAGGAAAGTGTGGTGTAACTGGTTCTAGAATTTGGAAGCGGTTCCATCGCCGGAACTCGCTGGAACACTGCTGAAGGTTCCAGCAGAGTTCCAACAACTAGTTGGAAACGCTGATGGAGATGGTCTAAAAAGCCTCTGTCATCTGTGCTTGTATGTTACCCTTTTTATATTTTCTTCCTTTTTTTTAATTGCTTCAATCTCAATCTTCATAAACATATTGTATTTGATGGCATTAGAGTTTGGTAGCGGTGATGCACAGTTCATTGAAGAAATATATCATGTGTGCTTGTATATGGAATCACAGCAGAACATAGGCTGACTAGTGTCTAATCTGTTTACTCATCTGATGAATAGTTCAAGTGTGTGGGGGGTGTGAGTTTCTGGGCTTTATGTCTCTAGTTATTGAAGGTCCGGTGCACTTCCCTTTGGATCCACTAGATGCAATTGTGGACAAGCTTGAACTGTTGAAACTTACATATCCTCTGCCAACACTTTTCTTGACTTTCTATATGAATAGTGTTTGTTATAAACCTAGTGATGTTGATATGGAATATATAAATACGATGACAATCTACTGTGCTTGTATTCGTTGTGTCCAGTTTATTTTGTTTTCATGTGGATAACAAATTAGCAAGTGAAATTTTTATCTTCTATTTGCGATATATTACCTATCCAAGCTTTGAATTTTCAGGTACATGGTCCTGGAGCTGACATAGATACTTTGTGTATTGGACCGTCATATGTTAGTCGGGAGGTGCAATATCCAGTCCTGTCTCTAAATTGAAACTTTACTTTTAAAGCAAATGTTCACTTATGGGATATTGACTTCGCAGGAAGACTTCTTTTACGTCCTTCATAATATCTTAGATGAGATGGAAGAGGTTACTGAACTTCAGCCTGTACCTGATGCTCATGTCCCTGTCATGAAATTCAAGTTTGATGGAGTATCCATTGATCTTCTCTATGCTAGTATATCCCAGTTGGTTGTTCCAGAAGTAAGATATGTTGGAAATTTGTTTCTCATGTTTAAATCATTCTTATTTGTGAATTACACCTACTTACCTCATCACTTTTATATTCTTATGGAGTCCATACATTAGATAATGCCCTAATATCTAAGATCCTAACCTATCATTGTCTATTAAGATGTGAAATCCATTCCACTTGTCAATATTTTTCTTTGACATGTTGCCAGTTTTAGTTTTCTCCAGGCAATTCAGTTTCATTGCTTTGCATTGATACTAATTATATTTAGGGCTGCACGATTTATTTTTGTAGTTTTGCTCTCTTTTTTTTTTTTAAAGGTAATCAAGCAAGTATTATTAAACAAAAACTGATATACAGCGGTGGCGTATTACAGCAGTTTAGATTGAAAAGAGAAGAGACTAGTAATATCAGGCAAGGGATTAATTGCAGCCTCATTGAACCAGTACAAATAACAACCCAAAGAAATTCCTCACAATCCCCCCTTCCAGATTAAAAGCATCAGGAAAGCATCAAATATTTTTTCATTCGGAATACCCCAAACCAAATAACTTGAATTAATCCAAAGAGTTTCTTTATCTTCATCTCTGAATTTCCTTCTCCATGCATTTAGCAGACCTTTTACTTTGCTTGGCATAATCCAGGACAACTTGCATCTTCCCAATACAGAATCCCCTGTAGGCATTGCTTTTCATTGCCAGAGATATTATCTTTACTAATTGCTTTGCTATTCGAGGTTAACTGAACTGTCTTGCTAGTCATCAAACAAGAGTCCTGGACTAGTATTGATGGATTGTGGACTGTGGAGGTTATAGTCGATATACTTGTTATCTTCTTTGGTGCAGTGTTCTTCCCAATCAACATAAGTTTAGTTTTTTGAGGATATTGTTTTTTATTCTAACTGAAGGCGAGTCTGATCTCTTGCAGGATTTAGATATTTCAAATATATCAGTACTGCACAACATCGATGAGCCTACAGTACGGAGTCTTAATGGCTGTCGAGTAGCGGATCAAATTTTAAAGCTTGTCCCGAACATGGAGGTACAACGTACTTTGAACTGATCACTGAGATCTCTTCTGCCACCCCTTCCTGTTAACTATGTTTAATTTAACATGTCATAATGTTTATAGAACTTCCGGACAACTTTGAGGTGCCTTAAATTCTGGGCAAGGAGACGTGGCGTTTACTCTAATGTAAGCTTATACTTTTTGTACTTCAGTGTGGGCTGCTTGAGATCCATTATTTCATCTTTCTACAGGAATCAATTTTTTATTTATTATTTCAGGTGACAGGGTTTCTTGGTGGTGTGAACTGGGCTATCCTTGTTGCTCGGATCTGTCAATTCTATCCCCATGCAAATCCTAGCATGCTGGTTTCTCGTTTTTTCAGAGTATATACACAATGGAAATGGCCAAATCCGGTGATGCTCTGTGAAATTGAGGATGATGAACTGGGATTTTCTGTATGGGATCCTCGTAAAAACCCTGCGAATAGAAGTCATCTCATGCCAATTATAACTCCTGCCTACCCTTGCATGAACTCTAGTTACAATGTTTCATTAAGCACCCGGCGAGTTATGGAGGAACAGTTCCAATTTGGCAAAAAGATATGTGAGGTAAACTGTGTTTAACCTGTTTGATTATTTTGTGCACTTTCTTCCCTTACTAATTGTTGTGCCTTTGGTGTTGTGCATTTACAGGACATCGAGATGAATAAAGTTCAGTGGAGTGCTCTGTTTGAACCATATTTATTCTTCGAAAATTATAAGAATTATCTGCAGGTCGATATTATAGCCGCCGACCTTGATGACTTGCGTGCTTGGAGGGGCTGGGTTGAATCTCGCCTAAGGCAGTTAACTTTAATGGTAATTTCTTTCTTTGGGATGTCAACTCTGACAAATTGGTGGTATTACCAATAAATTATTTATTTCCTGCCCATCTGTTCTTTTTCCTATTTATGCTATTTATTTACCATGTGCAGATAGAGCGAGACACTTGTGGGAAATTACAGTGCCATCCTTATCCACATGATTATATAGATTCATCAAGGCAGTCCGCTCATTGTGCTTTTTTCATGGGTCTGCAAAGAAAGCAAGGTGAGGTTGTCCAAGAAGGCCAACAGTTTGATATTCGAGCGACTGTTGATGAGTTTAGGCATCAAATACACTCCTATTTGTACTGGAAGCCTGGGATGGACATAAATGTTTCTCATGTTCGAAGAAAGCAACTTCCTTCTTATGTACTTCCAGAGGGTTATAGAAGGAGTAGGCATTCAAGGTCAGTTAGTCAGCAGCACGACGATAAGGTGGGTCATGAGAGTGGTGAGGCTGGCAGGTCTGGGTCTACTGAACGAGTACCAAAACGGAAAAAGGAGTTGGAGGTGGAGGAGATCCAACAGAAAAGGCAATCTATTAGCCCCCAGAGGCAAGGATCAGTGTGTCCTGAACTTGCATGTTTCAGAAATGCTGCTACATTGGGAGGGCGTTCTGTGATGTCTGAGACGATTAATGGAAATGTTGTTACTGGCATGACCGAAGTAGTGGTCCCTGCTCTACCGAGGGTTGTCTCAAATGCATCCGATGGGAATGAGCTGCAGTTGGATAATACTTTAAAAGGCAACGATGCTCATCTGCTAAACTCAGACCAGGGTGCAGAAAAGGCAAATTCTTGCTGCGTCCCAGGTTCCAATGATAGTCACTGTGTGAAGAGCGGTGATGTTATCGCTGATGTCAATGATGGAAAACCACTGGTAGTTGGGGATTCGTATGAGACTAAGCAGCGGATGGTTTTGGATAATGGGCATGAGAGTGGTGCATCGGCTTTGGGAGATGGATTACGGCATGCATTAGAGGTTTTGGATTTAAGTTTGCCTTGTTTTCTGTCTTTCTAATAAGTGTCATCTGTTATATTGCTGTCAGTGCACCTGAGTTGTGATATTCAAGTCATTTATTCATGAGGATCGTATTTGAATGTGATAAATTGTGGCATTTTTCTGGTAAACTTTTTACCTAGACCCTGGCTGTGGAATTATTTATTGAAAGTTTGATTGTCCTTATAAAGAAAAGGAATTTAATCTCTATTGAACAAGTTGCTGCATTAATTCATTTTTCAAATAATGTTGATGATTTTCAATCGTGAGCCCTATTTGCAATAAACAGCTGGTCTAGGTATGAGTTTTCCAGTATTCTTGCTGCTAGATGCTTAATGGTTAAAGCCTCGTATAGCAAATGTGGGTGTCTATTTGTTCAATTTTCTTGGTTGGTTATTACTTATATCCCTATGTTATTTGATGTATTGCTTTTACTTTCATGAAGCCTGATGCAAGTGTTTCGATGGTGCTAAAATCTGGAGATGGAGTTGGGTCCGAACCTGTTCAGAAGAATGTGATAAGGCATGTTCATCAAAATCTTGAAGCTGCTTGTACATACTGAATAATTTATCTTGTCATTTTTGTCTTTATGCTGCTTTTCTCTTGGTTTTCTTGCTCATGCATGCAGCATGTTGAGTCTCACTTCAAGCGCCTGAATCAAGAAATCAAGAATGAGAGACCTGTATTTAGAGCCCCCTCACATGACCGAAAGCCAGCAGCTCGGGTAAGTATTGTGTTAATTGCTGGCTTTCACATCTTTCTTGCTTTTCCAGAGAACCTCTTGCCCTCTTAGCCGTAAGACAAGATTGGAGATGTAGGCACTGCAATATAAAAGCAGCTCAATGAAAATGATGCATTTACTTTTGCGAGCTCCGTAAGCGTGTTGTGCAGAAGTTATCTGCTGTCTCATTTCTTGGAGGAGATTGGAGAAACTGACTTTTTACTTATATATCTAATTTTCTTTTGTTACTTATAACTTTATGAGTCTCCGGAATGGGGTAGTTGGACTGAGCTTTTTGTTCGTCTTCTGTTTGCGAGTTTGAGTGAGAAGTGGGGTTTTGAGTTGTTGACTTGACTCTTTCTTTTGTATGATATACTTGTGTGACTGGGAATTTGTTCATTGTCAACATCTTTTATCAACTCTTTTATGGTCTCACTTTAGTATAAGCTGATGTCTATGTGACTGTATGTGTGCCATTGTTTAGCTGAAGAAAAAATCTCTTCTTGTCTTAAGTTGAAAGTGTAGATTAGAATTAAGGAGAGTACATCGACGAAAATTGTTAGTGGTGTAATAAAGAAGTTGTCGTAGAAGTTCTGAAATCAATCACTTAAATGACCACTTTTCTAGCATTTGCTACGAGGCGATAATATGCACTTGCATTATGAATTTATGATGATACAATGCGGATAACTAAGTTGAGTTACATTTATTTCCTTCCTTGCATGAGAAAATATTGTAAAAAGTTTGTTGTGTCTTTTAACACACGTAAGTTCTCTCTAAAATTAGTGAGGGCCGAGGGGCGTCTTGTGTATGCTAATTTATTTCTTGCGTTTTTAATAGCACATCAGAATTTTAGTGCGTAAGTTTTCCGACTTCACCAATTCAGTACAATCAGTACTTCCAGGAGGTGAACGTTAGAGATTGTCATCACTAGGACCTGTAAATCTACCTGCATATAGGATAACCAGCTGATGGGGTTGTGCGGTTAATATGAATTTTGAAATTTTGAGTTTGGGAAATTGGGACTAATTTTTAACTGTCTGAATCCCGTTCCAAATAATGTCATGTTTTCTCGAGAATTTGGGTTTCTGGAATGCATCGGATGGGGAGTTTGGGATCCTAAACCTCAACCAGAATCAATTCTAATCCCGCTCGAAATTTGTACATGAAATTCATAAACCGTCCCAACAGTTTGTGAATCAGTTTATTACATAAAGTTCCCCGTTAAAGACCCTAACTACATTCGCGTCCAATGTAAGTAAATAATTACATTTGGATCCATAATGGTTGACCAACCTTTAAACTCAATTTTAATTTTCATCCCCAAACAAGCCTTTAGCCAAAAGTACATTAAGCAAAACAAGCAGGAACGAACACTAGAATTGCCAAAATTAGAAAAACAAAGTCTATCTGATGAAGAAGCTTGGGATCCATAAAGTTGTAAACGTATATCTTGTGCTTAAGAACAACAACAACTCGATCTAGGGGAGGAATTAGATGGGACATTGAGGGACGTCCGCACCCCTTAAAATTTTAAACCGAAATTTTTTTGTAGGTAATATTTACAATTTTTCAAATATTAACCTCGCGAAATCTCGTAATAATTATGTGTATATAATTAGGCCCCCTCCCCTCCCCCATCCTGGGTCTGCCACTGACTCAATCCCAGATGATAACCTTATTCGATATATGGGTGATGATGAATCTATTGTAGTTGAACTTGATTTTGGGTTTTTTGGGAAATGTGAGTTTAAGTGATGATGTGTTTGGCTTGATGAATTTGATGAATATATTTGTATTTTCAAATTTTTTTTTCTTTTTTATTTTTTAATTATAAATTTCTGTTTTTTTAACTATGGACAAATATAATGTTTTATTTACAAATGTACCACTGTATTATATAATTTTCCCCAAAATCTTTGAAAAAGTCTAAAATCCCATCAAATATTTGTAAAAAGTTATAATTTACCCCAAAATTAGTAAAAAAAAAAAAAAGAAGATTAGCAAGCAAAAACAACTGGATAGTGACACTAAAAATATACATGCTTCTCTAACGGAAAATAAAATGTACTCCAATTCCGGTTCGGACTAATTATTATTATTATTATCGAATTAGGAAAGCAAAGTGACGTTGATATTGCGATTCCGAACCCGAATAAAACTCGGAAACTGGTGTATATTACCATAACAAAGCATCAACCAAATCTATATATACATGCCTTCCAACGCTTAATCAAACCATATTATTATTATTACATCTGCTTTCAAGTTTAATTAATTTGCTCCCACAAATTAATCATCAACTTCAAAACACTACTACTATTACCGCAACCATGACAAGCTCTCTTGGCAAGAGAGATTTCTCAACAGCAATTCTCGACCGGAAGAAGGCTGTAAACCGTCTCATTGTCGACGAGGCCGTAAACGATGACAACTCCATCGTCACTCTTCACCCCAATGCCATGGAAAGCCTCAACCTCTTCAACGGAGACACTCTTCTCATCAGGGGCAAGATCAGGAAGGACACTGTCTGCGTCGTCTTTCCCGATGAATCTTGTGAAGAGCCTAAGATTCGGATGAACAAGGTTGTCAGGACAAACTTAAGGGTTCGACTAGGTGACGTTGTTTCCGTCTACATATGCCAGGATGTCAAGTACGGTAGTCGTGTTCATGTGCTGCCCTTGGAGGATACCGTCGAAGGTCTGGCTGGAGATCTTTTTGAGACGTACCTGAAGCCGTACTTTGAGGGTGGTTCTAGGCCGGTCAGGAAAGGTGATCACTTTCTTGTGAGAGGCGGGATGAGGAGCGTGGAGTTTAAAGTTGTTGATACGCAACCGGGAGAGTATTGTGTTGTTGCGGATGATACGGAGATCTTTTGTGAAGGTGAGCCTGTCAGAAGAGAGGATGGTGATAAGTTGGATCAGATTGGTTATGATGATGTTGGTGGCGTAAGGAAGCAGATGGCTCAGATTCGCGAGCTTGTTGAGTTGCCGCTGAGGCATCCACAGCTTTTCAAGTCCATCGGTGTGAAACCGCCGAAAGGGATCTTGTTGTATGGACCTCCAGGTACTGGGAAGACATTGATAGCTAGGGCAGTTGCGAATGAAACTGGTGCGTTTTTCTTTCTGATTAACGGGCCTGAGATTATGTCGAAGATGGCTGGAGAGAGTGAGAGCAATCTGAGGAATGCCTTTGAGGAGGCAGAGAAGAATGCTCCGTCGATTATTTTTATTGATGAGATTGATTCCATAGCGCCTAAGCGAGACAAGACTAATGGTGAAGTCGAAAGGAGGATCGTTTCACAGCTCTTGACACTGATGGACGGGTTGAAGGCTCGTGCACATATCATTGTTATGGGGGCTACTAACAGGCCAAATAGTATTGATCCAGCTCTTCGAAGGTTTGGCAGGTTCGATAGAGAAATAGATATTGGCGTTCCTGATGAAGTCGGAAGACTTGAAGTTCTGCGAATTCATACCAAGAACATGAAGCTCTCTGATGATGTAGACCTGGAGAGAACAGCAAAGGATACTCATGGTTATGTTGGTGCTGATCTTGCGGCTCTCTGCACGGAAGCCGCACTTCAGTGCATTAGAGAAAAGATGGATATCATTGATATAGAAGATGATTCGATTGATGCAGAGATCTTAAACTCCATGGCAATTACGAACGAACACTTCAAGACTGCTTTCAGTCTAACCAACCCATCATCTCTGCGTGAGACAGTTGTGGAAGTGCCAAATATAAGCTGGGAAGATATCGGCGGGCTAGAAGGTGTCAAGAGGGAGCTTCAAGAGACTGTGCAGTATCCCGTTGAGCATCCCGATAAGTTTGAGAAGTTTGGCATGTCTCCTTCAAAAGGCGTTCTATTCTACGGCCCGCCTGGATGTGGCAAAACTCTACTTGCCAAGGCGATTGCAAACGAATGCCAAGCTAATTTCATTAGCATCAAAGGACCAGAGCTGCTCACCATGTGGTTCGGAGAGAGTGAGGCTAATGTTCGTGAGATATTCGACAAAGCTAGACAATCTGCTCCCTGTGTACTGTTCTTCGACGAGCTTGATTCTATCGCAACTCAGAGAGGTAACAGCGGAGGAGATGCTGGTGGAGCCGGTGATCGTGTTCTGAACCAACTTCTGACAGAAATGGATGGCATGAACGCAAAGAAGACTGTTTTCATAATTGGGGCTACCAACAGACCTGACATAATCGATTCAGCTCTGCTGCGTCCAGGTCGTCTTGATCAGCTGATTTACATACCTCTGCCTGACGAAGAATCCCGCCTCCAGATCTTCAAATCCTGCCTTCGTAAATCACCACTTTCCAAAGACATTCATCTTGGAGCTCTTGCTAAGTACACTGAAGGATTCAGTGGAGCAGATATCACGGAAATCTGTCAGCGCGCTTGCAAATACGCCATCAGAGAGAACATCGAGAAGGACATAGAAAGGGAGAGAACTGGAAAGGACAATGTGGATGAAGTTTCGGAAATCAGCGCTGCACATTTCGAGGAATCAATGAAGTATGCTAGGCGAAGCGTTAGTGATGCTGATATACTCAAGTACGGAGCGTTTGCTCAGACATTGCAGCAGTCCCGCGGGTTTGGATCAGAGTTCCGGTTTCCAGAATCGTCGAGTTCGGAAGCATTTGCTGTTACTGATGCTGAAGCTCAGGAAGAAGAAGAAAATCTTTATGGGAGTCGGTCTCCCAAGAGACCAAGGCTTACGTAGAGTTGAGCTAGGCATAGTATGAGTTAATTTTCTCAGCAGATTTTGTTTTATTTTCTTAGGTTCATTAATTCTTTGTTTTAATTTTTTTGTAGTGATTTAGATTTACTTATTTATATTTTCATAATGGCAATGTATTTTTATTTTCTTTCTTTTGGGATCAAATTATCATTGCAACAACTTCAATCTTAAACTCTGCTTTGATAGCATACTCCAACATTCATCAACAGGCAAGAGCATCTTAAAATTAAACTAATATCTGTTTCAACTCTTATTGAACTTTTTGAAATAAATTCTTCTTTTGTAACACCCTTTTTTATTATCAACTAACTATAAAATATTTGGTTCGTGCTAAAGCTTGAAACCGTAAAAACGACGTTTACGAATTATTAAGAAACTTAAACACTCAAAAAACATGTAATGGATTTAGCGCACTTCACGCATAGAATAACACAGGCCAACAAGACTTAATTCCTCTAAAATTCTATGTTTTACACAAACTTTAGTACTAAATAAACATAGGAAGAACTTCATTAGTTCTATACTAGTTTAGGTAGAACAATTAGTGTTTTAAACACTTCTATACTTATTTTTTAAGTTTAGTACGAGTTCTCTATATTCATCGTAAACAGTAAACACTATTATTGAGAGATTCTTACTAGTCTTTAAGCCATTGTCTTGCCTAACAAAGAAATTTCTTGAGAAAATTACATTTGCGTTATTTACATATTTAGTTATTTATCCGCTGCATTAATTTGTTATTCTTATCTCTCAAGTCAAGTGTTTAGTGGAGTGTTATATAAACACCTCAGCAGGGCCGTCTCGGAGATTTAGGTGGCCCTGTTCCAAACTTCAACTAAAGCCCCCGTGAGGTCCCGATAACATTGATATAATAGAAAATTGTCAAAGTTTATAGCATTAAATACGCAACAAAATTCATCTAATAGTACAAGTTATTAAAATTATTTTCTAATATAAAATTTGGCAATTCTTCTGCATATACTCTCAAAATA
>JAQRGC011543928.1:0-10004 GCA_028659135.1 Plantago lanceolata | reverse complement strand
AATAGCTTCATGGATTCGCCACTGTCCGGATCAACGCCATCAATTAAATATTTTTCAGATCGTTCCAAAATTGCCAAGCCAACCTTCCCTCTGATTGCAATTTTGTTCGGTTTGTCAGTGTTATTTGATTTTCTATTGAGAACACACACTTTTTCTCACTCTTTTTTTCCTTTTCACACATTTTTATCTCTCAAAGTCTTGTCGACCGTCTCTCAATAACATGATTTTAGTTGTGTTTCATCCCTTTTATCTGGACATCAATAAGCAGTTTACCACACACATCCACGTACATGTCTTCTTATTCTCTAAAATTTTTAATTCCAACATTTACAAAATCAAATGCAAGCAAACACAAACAAACTCAACCCAACCAAAGGACAATTTTACTTCATGCTTGTGAAAACAACAGAAACTTTACAGAATCATATAGCAGCTACCTTCTCTGGAAATTCAACTTCCCAATACAATAAGCGAAAAGCAAAGAAACTAGGATGGGATATAGCATTAACATTACAGCCACAAGAGGTAATTGATCATAATGAAACCCATAGAAGTCCTTTAAGAAACAAGCTATGGTCTTAGTCTCTCCAAACACTGAAACCACCTTCTCATTATCTCCAAATTGCGAATTCAGCATACCGTTCATCGTCCAAGAGGTGGGAGATAGATAGTAAAACCATCTCCACCAGAATGGAATGTGCTGCAATAGGAAAGTAGACATGAGCAAGAAAACTCTAACTTTAGGGCGATAAAAAAGTAAAATACACATAGCATAGCATAATGATCCATCAACCCAGCATCTTAAGAGGGTGCATGGGAAAGATTTACAATAATACATCATGTTCGACTTTGCAGGCTTACACAACCTTTCATTAAAAATAAAAAACTTCAATATGTATTGAGCACGAAAAAAATAAAACAGAATCAGATTGCTTACCGGACCAGGAATCAGGAAACCAGCAAAGAGGTTGTACAAAGAGTAAAACATTGACTGCATGACTGCAGCTAAGGGGTAGCTTGGTGTTATTGAGACTAACAACATTCCTTGATAGGTAAAGAATGCCAATGTGCAGAACATGGTGTAGAAGTACCACATCATCTTATTTGCGGACCAAACGTATCCAATCATTGGATATGTAATGACAGTATATGCAAGTGACTGAACCAGCATATATGGAACTTCAATCGTGACCTGCAAATCAACCAACTTATTAATTTAGATTAGAACAATGGGAAATAAATAATTTGAAGTAAATTCAATAAGCATTTCACAGTGACAGAGGAGATTGTATTGAATTATTAAGGTGGACATGTTAGCTGTGCAACAATTCCCATCACCCACAGGAAATAAAAGGATTACAAATTAGGATAATCTCTCAGGAGATATACCTGTGCAGCTGAATATGCCCATGATGCATACATTCCAGCAAATCTTTCCCTATAAAATGCTGTTCTCTCATTTCCAACTTGTGGCAAAACCGAAGAGGAACACTGAATACCAGAGAATATGGTACCGCTGAACATTGAAGCCATTATACTAATGATGTCCTGTTCGTTATTTCTGATAGAATAAAAGAAGGAAATTAGACCCGGGCCACAGAGAAGTTTTGCAGGTGCAAATTACATTGATCATTTTGGACATAAGGATTCAGCCCGTTTTAATTTTGATGCAGAGGAGTCTGCTTCAGATGCATGGCATGTGTCTAAGTTGACTCTTCTTTAAGAAAATCCATTAACCCATAATAGAACTTCTAACTTAATAGTAATTCTAGGTGGTTAACATGAAAAGAAACCTCATTATCCCATCTGTTCTTGGCACAAAACTATTTTACTAGACTAGTATTGTTGCTTTTAAACACAATAGCCGATTTCCTACATACATGTATGTGGCCTTAGGTCTAAGTTTTACTCACGTAGAAGATGAAAAGTCATGCTATCTGGTAAATGTTTAACATAATCTACTTACATGGTTTGTCCCTGATTCCAAAACAGCAATCCAATAATGAAAGATGTGGACAATGTATGTATGAAGCGCTTTAAATTGTATGAAGGGCTTCGCCAGTATGACCAGTGCTGCTTCCAGAGGCAGGTTTTGAACTGTCCCCAGCCGGTTTGTGCATAGGGTGTTGAAAAATACAGATCTTTTGAACCAGGGGATGGCGTGCTAAGCTGTTTAACTAGCTCTCTATTTTTCCTATAATCAGTGTTAAAGGTAAGACATTTAGCAATTGCAATACCATTTAGCAGAGTAAAGAAATATTTGCAAATATAAGGCATCTAACAGCAAATAAAAGACATCCGGTATATACTGTGAGCTTTGGGCCTCCCAGTTATCAACCAAGACATGATCTACTACAATTTAGGCAGTCCTTACATGCAAACACACAATACAGTAAAATTCAAGTCCATGCATAGTTAGTACATATTTCGTAGGACTACCAACTAAAAAAGTTACATGACAAATAAACAACATACAGGGTCAGACAAGGTGGCTGCCAAAATTCAGGGTTAAACTTCAGAGCACTGAATAGAAAATGTCTTATCTTTCTTCTGATGCATACATTATAACTATACTGGTGTATATATTTAGGCTGTCTAAGAGAGATCGTCTATAATGTACTCAAATCTATTCAAATTGTAAGAATGTTGCAAGGATGATTAAAAGTGGTAAGAGAAGTGACTTTTGAATCATGAAGAAGGAAGAAATATGCCAGTATTTGCATCACTTCTGCAATAATCATTAATTTAACTGACTCACCCGTATAAAGCAGAATTCTTGTAGATCTCAGAGAAGTCTAGTCCAAGTTCAGCCTCTGATGATGTAGAAGTAACCTCTAGTATCCAGGTAGCTGGATTGCACTTGTCGATGATCTTTGGCACTCCTGGTATTTTCTGGAGCAAAGAACAGAAAAATGGTGTAAAGGATGATTTACCTTATCCAAATAGTAGTTTCATAATGTTTTCAATGTGCAGCAGCTGTCACATAAACTCACCTCAAAGTATTCAATCACATTACAAGAATTCTGTCCCAGAGGTCCATAATAAGTCACTCGTCCACCAGTTTTCATGAGAACCAGCTACAAGAAGATTTAGAGAGTACATATCAGCAATGTAAGATGGAAATATACTTTATGATGGATTGCAACCACATACATAGCACATTAAGAAATTTGTGCAGGTACTTGATATTTGCATCTCTTCTGACGAAATGAAAATATGTTATCTGACACAGGATTATAATACTAATAACAAGAATTAACAATTATAAGTAATCCTAAAATAAAAAGGTTGTCCGACACTAAGACACTGACAATCTAGCAACATCATTCTCCTACCACGAGTTTTTTTTTTCAAGTAATGTTTGTTTTCACAACAGTAGCTCTTCAGCTCATCAGGGATCAACATAACATTCAATGTTTCTGGTTCAAACAAAATAAGACACATAACTGCCTTTCCTTAAAATTCTGAGCAACATTTGTTCATGCCAGTGGTGCTCCCATATTGTTGGATCATTCCAAGAGAAGCTGTTTATCTGAGCTTGAGTTCTTAACCATTCTATAATAAAATACTGCTATTATCAAACTCTTGCATTAAGTGAACCACATAGCTTTACCTCATCAAATGCTTCAAAAATATCAATACTTGGTTGATGAATGGTGCAAACAATTGTGCGCCCAGTATCTGCCACATTTTTTACTGCCCGCATGACAATGGCAGCTGTTCTAGCATCCAATCCAGTTGTTGGTTCATCCATGAAGATAATGGAAGGGTTAGCAACAAGCTCCACAGCTATAGTAAGGCGCTTCCGTTGCTCCGTCGATAGACCGTCAATACTTGGCATTCCAACTAGTGCATCTTTTATGTCATCTAGTTCTATGGTCTCAAGGACCTCCTTCACGAACTCCTGTGCAATTATCCGTCGAACATTAGATAGATTAACTTATAGTGAATGAGCAGAATGAAAATAGAAGACATAACTTGCAGCGCCATACATATTTCGTTTTTGAATCGATTGTGGCATCAAGACGCAACCAAGCAGAGAATATAATGGATTCTTCCACAGTAATTTGAGGAGAATGTACATCAGTCTGCTCACAGTAACCTGAAACCCTGGCAAATGTGCTTTGAATTTTAGGATACCCACCGATTATAATCTCTCCTTCAACACAGCCACTTGTCTTTCGGCCAGCCAGAACATCAAGAAGAGTTGTTTTCCCAGCTCCACTAACACCCATAAGTGCTGTGAGCACACCTGGCCTAAATGCACCAGTGACATCAGAAAGAAGTTGAAGCCTTTTGTCAGTAAAACCGCGCTGCTTCATTGCCTGAAAAGCAATTAACTTTAGTAAATCTCTTCATCAACCCAGCTGTCTATGGAACACTAAGTATTCAGCAGACAAACTTTTTGCATGAATTGTTAGTACCGGAGGTGTGTCAACATAGAAATTCACATTTTGGAAGACAACAACCAAAGGTTCAAAGGGCAAAACCATTTTCCCTGTGGCATAATAAAGTATTAGCAAAGTGAAATGTGGAAACAATTTCGGGAAATATTAAAAAAAAAAAATAAGTGAACAGATTACTCAATTAAACATAGTACATTCAAAATTGAAGTGAAAGCTTGTAAACCTTTATGATTTTCCACTTTGGTAATAGGGAGATACACGGTTGACTGTGTCGCCGCGAGAGTGCTATTTTTGCTTTCTTCCGTTTGTGAAAGCTTCTCACTTGAAACAATAGCACGAGATCCAGGAGCTGCAAGGATTTTAATAAGTGAAGAATTAACTAGTGTACTCATCTGAAAGTGAGCTTAAGTTACTATAAGAAATATTTACGTCTTAAAAAACTCAAGGCCAGGGTAAATCCAATGTTGAAGACGACAAAAAACCCTAGAAGAGCACCAACTGACACCCAAAACCAATTTTGACTGAAGTTTAGCCCACGGCTCTCCAGTATTTCTTGTCCCATTGCCTGTAAATGAGAGAAATTGCAAGAGATGATTAGCAGAAGCTTTATGTAGAAGTCCTAAGTAATACCATGAAATTCAATGCATTTATTATTGATACTAGCTAATGTGTAGTAGCTAGTAACAAAGACAATGGAATTGTATTACGAGACTATAAGTGTCTAAAGACATATATAGCACTCTACAGGGAAAAGATAATGATCTCCAATTGCTTCAATGAAGCAGTCAAATGAACACGCTTGTGATTCTATAAAACATAACTTTATGCTTATGCATTTACCTTTTGCCACCTTGGAGCAAGAAATTCATTTAAGGCAAGGCCTATCTCTCCATAAGTAAGAGGTGACATCCAGAATCCCCAGCCTATCCATTCCGGCATGGATGCTGCACATATTCACTGGTTCTTCAGTCATTCTATCTTGCATGTGAAAAGATAAATACCTCTTGCAACAATAATCATGGAAATGGAGGTTAGAGTACTTACGTTCTGGAATTACGAACCCACTAAATAAACACACTAATATCAGGGTCAAACTTCCAGCTGTTGCAGCTGTAGCCATAGTACGTGCGACAGATGCCAACAAACGGAACAAAGATATTGAAGTAAGGTGCAGAGCAAAAAATAACAGCACTTGGCTTAAGAACCTGAAAACCAATGTATATTGTTATCAGTTGATTTGTCATGTTTAGAAAAGAAAATTGAATTTTTTTTTCATAGATGCATGTTTTATAGTAGAATCTAATTGAATAATTTTCGTTAGCTCCAGTGCTCCACTTACAATTTCACAATTTGGGGTGCACGAAAAAGAATAAGAAACTAGAAATGTGGCAGAAACACGTACAAACGTCAAGATGGTTCATTTGTTTTACTGACCTTCCAATTTCAGGAGTATAGCCGACAGTATAATATGTCAGGGATGTCCAAAGGATGGACTCAAAAATTGATAAAGGTATCTTGAGAACGACAGCTGGAACTGCATATGCCCAAGCTGGATAAAAGTTTAGGTCCCTCTGTTTATAGAACACTGGAAGTCTTTCAATAGTCATAGCAAGCTCAGGGAATCCATCAACAAGGAGAATGACAAGGGCATAAAAAAGAGCTCCCAAGTAATAATTTGCATGGACAATATCAATAGCCATCTGAGTTCGGAAGAACACAGTCATCATGACAGATGCGACTATGATCAGCTGCATGGGAAGGTAATCTTAGCAAATTTGCATGTTTTGAATGACGTTTTTATACAAGATTCATTTTGTTAGGATTATGGTTTAAAAAATAACCTCAAAGGATTTGAACACATAGATAAAAGTGTTTCTCTTCATGAGCAGAAGTTCCCTCCGAATGCAGGCTTTGAAGAGAGACCATTTAGAAGTAGAATACTGACGAAAATTTATTGCACTCTTGGGGCTACTGGCTTTGTCAAATGGCATAGAAAGATCCTTGATTAGAATCCTCCCATAAGGGGACTCCTGAAATTTCTTAACGAACATATCAACTGAAATGAAACTGTAGGTTTGTTCAGTTTGATGCCAGTATTGTTGTTGGTCCTTTCTTGAGATGACCTGCGAAGTAGCAACTTATAAGTACCGCCGCTTTCTATTAAAAACATCAAATTATTGACAGCGTCATAATATACTTACCTCCTGAAGAAAATCAGCTATCCCTTTCCTTTTAGGACAACTAAATCCGCAGTTGTGGAAGAATTCTAAGACATCGTCTCTTGACCCCTGATATACAATCTTTCCTTCAGCCATTAAGATAATATCATCAAAGAGATTGAAAGTTTCAGGTGGTGGCTGGAGAAGAGAGACAAGCATTGTAGCATCAGTGAAATGAGTTTGTTGTTGAAGACAAGAGACTATCTGATATGTGGTTGAACTGTCTAAGCCATTGGAGATTTCATCCAAAAACAAAGCTCTAGTTGGACCGACAATCATCTCACCTATATAACATAGACCAAAGTGAATCCCAATGTTGAAGAAACCAGAAAATGCATCATCATTTAAACTCTCAGAGTCGGTGTTAATTACCCATTGTCAGTCTTTTCTTTTCACCACCAGAAATGCCTACCCTCATTTCATTTCCAACAAGTGTGTCCGGACAGTTATCAAGTCCTAGAATCTGAGAAAGAGGAGAAGAATTAGTACCCAGTATATGCTATCTTGATACAAGATAACCAAAGGAAAGTTAATGCCAGATCCGATAGAGTACTTTTAGTATGTAGTCTGTTTGCAGTGTTGTTTCTTGACCTTCTGCAGCAATTGCCTGTGCAAGCATGGGTTAGAAGAAACTTATGTTTAATTATGATCAGTTTAGGTTGCATAAAACGTATTAAAAGAACATTTAGATGTACATATTCGAGATCCTATCTCTGAAAATTATCAATCAAATGCACATGCATGTTTGGTTTATCTTCTCATTGATCTATCTCTGAAAATTATCAATCAAATGCACATGCATGTTTGGTTTATCTTCTCATTGATTAGCGATTAAAAAAAAAACTATAAATAAATAGTCGTCAGTCAAATCCTTGAATGCTTGTCGAATTGATGGCTAAGACTTTAAAGTAGTCATGTAAACAAATTTGAAACTCGTAGCATAAGAATTTCTAGGTGCTAAATATTGCATTAGTGGAACTAAGACAATGTATATAAAATTCTAAATTTTCATTATAGGCTTATAGTCAATATTAGGATATGTTCCAAACGTCAGAGATGTACTTCGCGTTATATAACAAGAAAAATAATTTATACTTCTATTTCGCAAGAACTTGAATCACTACATGGACCACACAGAGAACGTAGTGCTTTCCAAACAAAACTTCAACATAACTATGGTCAAAATACAATTAATCAGTAAAATAAAAATGTAATAACACCAAGAACATTGTGTCTATGTAAATAACATGAGTCCTTAATAATGCATGAAGCCCAAATCGTGTAGTTTTCAAAATTTTGGAAGGACTTTTTTGTGTCAGATTCAAGCATTCAACATTACTGACTCAAAGATATAAGCAGAAAACTAGACTAGTAGTTGCACTACCTTCATGTACGTATCTACATCTGGATCAGGAATAAGTTTTGCCTCTGACTCCCTTTGTGTGAGCTCAATCATAATTTCTTTACCAGAAAAAAAAAGAAGCCAAGATACATATCAGTTATCGTAGAAAGTCACTTTCCTAACTGATATGGCTTTCAGTCGAAGACTAACCTTTTCTGCATCCAACACCCTGGCAGCGAGATGAGAAATCGAGTGTTTCACGGACAGTCATCTGAGGGATGTGCATATCATTTTGGCTAATATAAGATGAAGTTTTCTGGGGCACAAATTCTTCTAGTTTATACCCGTTGTATGAAATATCACCTGCAATCTGTTGAAAAATCAAGAGACAAACAGAACATCATTTCAATTCAATTTAAAGAACCATGAAACCAAAGAAATAAAGAAGAACAACAATGCGACTTTATTATATCAAGAAAATCATAAAAGCATACAAGACTGAGTATGCTTCGAGACTACAGTACATCAGCCCGCTACTATTACTACGCCCTTGGCTCAGAGAAGCCTTCTTAGTTGACATAATTAACACATATCAGCCTTTAGATTAAACAAGGAAAGGGAAAGACCTTCAAAGACTTGTCTAGATTTGCCGAAAGTGCTTTCAATAGAGAGGTCTTTCCACACCCTGGTGGGCCAAGCAATAGAGTCATTCTGCAAAAAGAAAGTCTATGTTATTTATACAAACAATTGCCAAATTAAAATCACAAAGCCAAATTCTAGCTTATTTTATGCTACACTTGATAGAGCAATTCTTGACAAGAATAATTCCAATTTCTTCCCGTTTAAGCCATAAATTTACGAATAATACTATTAGCTTTTGGAAAGACTTAACAAGTTTGTAGCGATCAACGATTAGCATGGCACTTATACCAAGTAGCCAAGAGTACAAAAAATTGCAATTCCAAACTCATCACAGATATAAGAATTATGCACTAGTTAAGATGCAAGATTTTATAAGAAAACAGACGGTTTGCTCGTTGAGACATTTCATCAAACAGGTGGAAAGCGATAAAACACAACCTCATAATCCATAAACAGGATAGCAGAAAAAGGAAGAAGACATGAATAATATACCTTCCAGGCTTAAGAACTCCGCTTACATCGTTAATGATTCCTATCTTGGCAAGTTCCGATGACAAACAGGCGATCTTGGTGACGTCCTGTTACACCAAATTCACCATTTTCGTGAACTTTTACATGAAAACGTCGAAGATTCTCGATAATAATTTCATAAATCCTTTGCGTTATTTGAATGTATAGAGATTCGATGGATAATCTGTCAAAATCTCGCTTTTCGCCATGGAAATTCATTTTCGATTGCTTCGCGCCTAAATGGAGTAACAGACAGGTTGGAAGAAGAAGATGTAATTTGTTTTGCCTTTTAGGGCCTGATGTTTCTAAAAATTGCATTTTTATCATTGAAATCTTAATGTATGTCCGTATCACACTCATGTTTCACTGTTAAAATGAACTAAAAACTTTAATTACCCATTGTCAACTACTCGTATGATTTCTCGATGTGTTTAAATTATGTGGGTTACTCTATGTACGATTGGTATAATGTTTAATGGTATTGAAATTCAACTATATTATACTCAATATTTAGATTGAAGTTGTACTTACCAAAAGTGTACCAACAAAAGCGTTCCATAGAGTCGGTAGGGGCTTCCCATGGACTACTTGGCATTCGGCCTCAACTCTCAAATTGCTAAATTTCACCTCGATTGTTGGCATGTTTAATCCCACTCTGCAATTCGATTAAGTTCATATTAATAAGATATACTACTGCAATAGAATAATACTAGACACTTGCTAACTTGCATACATGTACTCTTGTACTTATACATTTGTACTTCCAATTAATAGAAAATTGTAACACACCTAGAGTTAAAACAAACTAATAAATTAATATAATAATCAATAACTAATAGGATAATTGGTATATAACACTTATTATTTAAAAAATGGTATTAACAA
>JAQRGC011543765.1:0-11071 GCA_028659135.1 Plantago lanceolata | reverse complement strand
AAGCCCTTCTCGAGTCCCAAGAAGTACTGCTTGCCCATTGAACCTGGGTTGTACCAGTCCTGAAGCCTCCTGTGTTCCGCGAAACCCATCAGGGCCATCTCAAGGACAAACAGGGTGTATCCATCGGCCCAGTAGTTGTATGTACCGGCTGGTGGAATGACTCCGGTTTGGAACCATGCCAGTGCTGTCTCTTGTGGGATCAGACCAGCTTTGCCTAGAATTTCTGGTGCAATTGCTCCTGCTGCACCCAACATAGCGAACCGTCCATTGATGACCTCTCCGTACGCTAGCCATTTTGGCTCGATGAATCCTCCGGTGCCTTCTGGGTCTGAAAGGCCAAGTGGATCGAATCCGTAGTCACCAGGGAGGCTGCAGGAAAATTTTAGATTCACTAAGTCCATTAGATTTTCTTATACTACCTTTATATGCATCAAATTCAAAAAATAAATCTTATTCTAACGAAGTTGTCTTCAGTTCAGATCAGATATGCTTAGTTGTTTTGTATACTACACTAAATTTAGTTCGGTTCATATCAGCTCACTTTAGTTTTTTTTTTTAGATGAAATCATATAACCAGCTGATATCAGTTTCGTTTAGATTTTTTCAAACGAAAAGAACATAAAGGAGTAAAGGTATCATATAACTAACTGTTTGTTACCTTCCATCTAAATAGGACAGACTCTGCTTGGATGCAAACCAGAGGGGCCTATTTGCTCCTGACTGCAAATATGATTCAAGTATCAATATGAGATTTCCTTCTATTGATTCAACATACCATTTAAAACCTAAGAATGTATTTAATCCCAGAAGCATATTCAAGTCGTTGGCGAATAATCTTTTAAGACAGTGCAATAGCATGACTTTACACTCTTGATCAAGCAGTATCACATATTTAGCATCCTACATGTAAATCTCTAGAATTCTATAGTCCCTGCCAAACCGTTTAACCGATCGAGACGTACCTTAACAGGAGGCGTGGATGCGGCCTTTACGACGAAGCAAACCTTCCTAGAAGAGGGGGCTGGCCTAATCCCACCAAAAGTCTGTCTTGCAACATCAGCTGAAGAGCAGATTGATGAAGAAGAGACCAATGCTTGCGTTGCCATTTCTTGCTTTCTAGTGTAAGTTTTGCTCAGTTATTGTTGAGCAAAGCTTAATAAGAATAAATACACTAAGACAAGGAAGCAAGAAATAAGAGCCAAAGATAATGCCACTGGGATTTTTTGTGGGCCTTGAGAGTTTTTCAAGTTGTGGTGCAGAACATGAGAAGTGATTCAACAAGATAATATTAGGATCTTGTTGCCAAATAGGATTTCCACAAGTGTAATGCCTCAGCTCCTTGGATAATAGATTTTCTTTGAGTCCTTTGTCATACAAGCTAGTGTCAGTGTCTCACACACACACACACAAGATTTTTTTAAGGAGCGACTCTCCCGGCTGCGTTTTCTCAAACTGTGCGATTGGGCTTTTGGTTGCGCCTCGCTGAACAAAACTGTCCAGCTGGGCTTAACGGCTTTAATATAGGGCCTAATTAGGGAATGTTGTGAAATTCATTTGTTTAAGAGATAGTATGTCATCATGAACCATGCTTTTGTAAAATATTGGAGTACCACAAAAACATACTTGAATGCATATTCATGAAATTAAGCTAATTAACAAGCAAGATTATATTGCAGATTTGCAGTAACGCAAATTATTGTTGGATATATCATATATATTAAGGTCCTTATTAATATGGCTAAAAACATCATGTGACTTGTGTTTAGCCAATTATTATGACATGGAATCCTATTTCTTTGATCTTTGGTACAAACTGAAAGCTCGATTTTCAATGTTGTAGCCACCATCGATGATAAGATTGTGTCCGTTCACAAACTTAGACCATCTCCAACAGGAGATGGTCTTGGGTCTGAACGCGGTGTTCAGACCGCGTTCAGACCCACCATCAGCTCCAGCAGGAGCCAGGAGCTGGCGGCGGAAATTGCCCAGACCGGTCTGGCATCTCCGGACCAGTCTGGACAATGTTTTATTACTATTTTATTACTTCTTTTTTGTAGTAGTTTTAGTCTGGGCAATGTTTTTCTTTTCTTTTTGCACTCCATTTTCTACTTTTAACTTGCTTCTTTTAAAAATGAATGATAAAATAAAAGAAAATTTGGGTTTGGTAGTTTTATTGTTAGAGATGAAGAGAGCTTGAGTGGGTTTGAGAGAATAGAATAAATTAAAATGTGAGTGGAATGTTGATGTGGCATGAGAGAGTGGGTTTGAGAGGATATGAGTGTTGGAGATAGTCTTAGACTCGCCACTTGCCAAAAAAAGTGTATCTTGCGCCACATCTTCCGGGCCAAGAGTTGGCAGGTTCTTGCTCGAAAACATCTTTCTAGTAACTTCGTCATCAGTATTAAAAACACCTCTCACCATCGGAGTCAAAACTGCGAATGGCGACACACAATTCACACGAATTATATTCCATCTCTCCAAGTTCAACCGTGATGAGTGAAAAATATGTCTCATACCGATTAAAGCGACTTAGTATGAATCCAGAGATAGTACGTCACGGATTTTGGAATACGGGTAGTCCACCGAGTGCAGAATACCGACTTGAGTTTGCCAGAAGGAGTTGTATGAGATTGTGCGGTTAACAGTATGAGGATTTCCTATCGGGACACGTGTACTAAGTCAGTACCACGCCTCGATCTCTCTCATTACCGAGGAGAAGTACTATGAAGACAGTCACGAGTTATGCAGCTCGAGAAAGGCTACACGGAATTAATCTCAGTCGAGTTATTGAATGGAACTTTGTAGTTTGTTTTGTTCTAGAAAGATGTTATTCAAGGATGAAAAGACTAAACAGTCCTTGAAATTGACGTTTAATGGCGGTCAAAGGTAAAAAGACCATGGTGTCTTTGAAAGCGACATGTAACCAATTAGGGCTTATTTTGCATAATTTGGGTCATACACGTGTCAATCATCCAGGAACCAAGTGCAACTATAAATAGCCTTCAAGATCCAAAAGGACATGTAATTGATTTTTCTCCATAAAACACAGAGATTAGTACTCGAGATTTGTCCCAGGAAGAGTTTAACGGCTCTTTCTTCGGTTAAAGTTTAAAATCCCGGCTTGACAAACCGCAAGCCGATTCTAATACACACACGCAATCCACTAATATTTTGCAGATTTGAGGTCAAGACCAAAGGAGAGAACTACCACAGATTCCAGCTGATCTAGAATTTTACAAGAGCGAGCCATCTGACGAGTTCACGCACGCACGTTTCTACTGGACTTAAGACGGGTCACAAATTTTTACCCTCGTCAGACCGTTTCATTTGGATCCCAGAGCGCAAGGTCCTCATAGAATGGCGTTAAGGCAAGCTATTATAAAGTTACATGAATAAAAGGCTCTGTTCTGGCCTGAAAGAGCCAAAACTAGCTAGATAAAATATGGGGATGGAAATAGTAAACTTTTTCATGTCTATGATTCCCACAACCAAAAAAAAAAAATAAAATTACATACATGCTATCAGTAATCAAACATGTGAGTGGATCTGTGATCATGCTAAAGTTATGGAAACTTTCTACCAACACTTTAGCACACAATCAGAATTTTTTTTTTTCTTTTTTTAGAATGAAACTATATTGCATCAGAAAATTACATCAGTACACATCCACTACATCCTGTGGAAGCACGAAAGTTCCAGCTGAATCTTTAATAGTCCCTTTAGCTAGTAAGTGAGCTAAAGTATTACCTGAGCGTCTTACGAAAAGAAAATTAACTGAATTTAAATTACAAGCTAACATCCGGGCTTCTTCAATGATGCTTCCTTCTGATGTTAATGGTGACGACAAATCATTCAACTGCTGGATCACATTCAAACAATCGCCTTCAATGTCGACGACATGATACTGCAAATTCAGAGATAGACGCATAGCCAATAACGCTCCCTGAGCTTCAGCAATAACATGAGATACATTGTCAGGGATATATATACGCTTCCAAGCCAAAACTGATCCACAATGATCACGAGCAACAACAACAACAGTGCTGGACTCCTTGGACTCATGTATTCCTCCATCAAAGTTGATTTTAACACGTCCAATACTCGGGGCAGACCACTGTACGTTAGAATCCGGGGGTCTTGGTGATGTGAAAATATTATGTGCCTCTGCATACCTTGCCAACTGCAGGTGAATGTACAAAATCAACCGATTCGCTTCATTGCCCGTGCCCTCATGAACCACCTTGTTTCGATTTCCCCATAATTGCCAACAGGACATAAAGAAGACCTCCAGTTCTGTTCCAGACAACAGGGAGCCGACTGATTCCACCCAAGCTCGTGGTTGGTCAGCTGCACAATAAAAAGAGTGATATGGAATATGAGAAACGGCCCAAAACAGTCTCGAAAAAGAGCAACCCCGTAGCACATGTAACACAGTTTCATCCACGTGCTTACATATAGAACATAAACACTCCACATCAACCCCTCTCGTTCTCAAATTACATAGGACATGTAACGAATTTTTAAGGATCCTCCACATGAACACCCTGACTTTAGGAGGAACTTTAACCCGCCACACCCAATCCCAGTTCACACTCTGAATGATACTGCCACTCCCCTTGCTATTACAAACCACCTGCTTTCTCATTTCCCTAGCTAGAAGGTAAGCAAATTTTACCGTATAATGACCATGAGAGGAGAAATGCCATATCTTCTTATAAGGAATACTAATGGAAGGGAGAGGAATTTGCAAAATAATCTTTGCATCTTCCTCCCATAATATGGAACGAATCAGGTCAACCTCCCATTTCCCTTCGTTAACTAAACCCGACACCGTGAGATCCTCCATATCGATCAAGTTTGGAGTGAAAGGTTTCAGTCCACTATCCCTAGGCAACCAACCCTCCTTCCAGACCCCAATACTAGGCCCATCACCCACTCTGCAACGGACCCCTCTCCGCACCATGTCCAACGCCCCAATTATGCTCTTCCAAGTAAATAAATCCCTTCCACGAACCCCTGACTCAAAAATGTCAGTTGTGGGAAAATATTTGGCTTTTAAAAGGCGACTTAACAAAGAATTAGGGTACTGAATTACCCTCCAAATCTGCTTACCCAACATCGCCATATTAAACGCACGTAAATCTCGAAAACCCATCCCCCCATCTCTCTTGGACTCACATAAGGCATCCCAAATAACCCAATGAATACTTTTATTCTTCCCATTCCCCCACCAAAATCTAGCAATAATTGAATCAATTTCATGAAGGAGGGAGTCTGGTAATTTAAAGCAACTCATCACATAAATTGGAATGGAGTCATGGACTGAATAACTGATTTAATGAGTACCTCTTTACCCGCTTTGGATAAAAATCTATTCCCATAACCCTGAACCTTATTCCACACTCTTTCCCTCAACCAACTAAAGACCTCTTTTTTTTATTTACCCATTTCAGTTGGCAGCCCCAAATACTTCTCATGCTTGTCGACTACCCGAATAGGCAACCCTCTACACAAATCTGCAATCACATCAGCACTTGCATTCCTACTAAACATGACAGTGGATTTATCTAGATTAATCTACTGCCCAGAAGCCAAACTATACCGAGCAATAATATCAACAATTTCATTCACAGCATTAGAAGTGGCATGACAAAAAATCATGGTATCATCAGCAAACAAAAGGTGGGAGATCCTTGGTGCCACTGGAGAAACAGAAACTCCATGTAACACCTCCCTCCACTCAGCATCCCGAATCAAAGCACTAAAAGTTTCCATGACAAAAAGAAATAAGTAAGGTGAAAGAAGATCCCCCTGACGGATCCCCCTCTCCGGCTGAATTGATCAAGTTGTTCACCATTCAAAAACACATAATAGGAAACAGTAGTCACACAAAGCATAATGAGTTCAATAAAAGAATTATCAAACCCAAGTCTCTCAAGCACTCTTTTCAGGAATATCCACTCAACTCCATTGTACGCCTTACTCATGTCCAGTTTTAAAGCCATAAAAACATTTTTACCCTTGGTTTTCTGTTTTAAAAAATGATTCACCTCGTAAGCCACAAGAACATTATCAGTAATAAGTCGATCAAGAACAAAGGCCGATTGGGTTTCAGTTATTATAGAGTTCATAAAAGGTTTCAGACGGTTTGTAATAACTTTAGACCCAATTTTAAAGATGACATTACTAAGGCTGATGGGGCGGAATTGACTGACACTATCTGGGGTTTTGCACTTTGGAATTAACACAATATGAGTATAGTTCAACTTGTGATCTAAAACTCTATCATTCAAAAAAGCAAGAACACAATCAACCACATTAGACCCAACTAGATGCCAGAATTTTGATAAAAAAGAGCAGGTAAACCATCAGGACCGGGGGATTTAAGAGGAGACATATCAAACGGTGCAATTTTTACCTCATCTGGAGTGAACACACGGCAGAGCTCCTGGTTGATATTCTGGTCGACTCGAGCCTGAATAACCTTTATTACATCCTCAACATCTTCCTCCCAAGGCTGTCTCGACTGAAAAATCTCCCCAAAATACTGATTAACAATATCACCCATTCTCTGCATATCATCACACATCTCTCCATTGGGACCCTTCAAACCCTTTATTTCGTTAATCGCTGCCCGATTTGATGCTTGTGAGTGGAAAATTGTGGTGTTTCCATTGAGCCTTAGCTCGTTGCTTCAACATAAGATCTTCTTTATCAAGTTCTGTCTCCAATTGAAGCTTTAACTCTTCCATCCTCTGTCGCCTCCCAGCAGTCGGCAATTGGCCCTGCATTCTGTCCTGTTCCTTTTTTAGTTCTGCTACTTTTTTTCTGACTGCTCCAAAACTGTACTTAGACCAATTCATTAAACCAATTTTGCAATTTTCCATATTGGCCATAAACTCAAGGTCAGATCCCCAATTTTCCCCAACCACTGCTTCACACTGCGTTGATTTCAACCACATAGCCTCGAATCGAAATCTACCCTTCTTATACCTATATCTTCTTCCTTGCAGCCCATGAAATTGGAGAGGAATAGGGAGATGATCAAAACTACGAGTAGATAAATGGATTACCTGGGCATCCGGGAACAGATCGTGCCAATTCCCTATACAGTATGCGCGATCAAGACGGAGCTCGATGTGTGTACTTCCCAACTGATTATTAGCCCAAGTATACCGATATCTAGTGAACTCAATCTCTGATAAGCCGCAAAACTCCATGGTCGATCGAATATCGCGTAGTCTCCACGGTGGTATATTATGACCGCCTTTTTTGGCTTCCTGATTTAAGACCTCGTTGAAATCACCTAAGACCACCCATGGTTTCATTGATTTTTGGGCTAAAGTCTTAAGCGAGGCCCAAGTATGCTTTCTCTTGCTACTATCGGGCTCACCGTAAAAACCCGTCAATCTCCAGCTTGGTTGTCCATTATTCAAATCAATCGTGGCATCTATATGGTACTTAGAAAAAGTCTGCATCGTAACAACCATTTCTTTTTTCCACAATAAAGCCAAACCACCTGATTGACCCATCGCTGGTACACAAATTCCAAACAAATTCAACATCTGTTTTATCCTATCAGTCCCACTATCGCCCAAACGCGTATCCATAAGAAAGATAAGATCGGGGTGATGAGTACAGACAAACTCTTTCAATGCACGAATTGTCCAAGGGCCCCCCAAACCCTGACAATTCCAATAGAAACAACTCATTAGGGTAGGCGGGGTTGCTCAGCAACACCCACCTCTGGTAATTTTGAAGATGTATCAACCTCCATATGCGTTTTCTTAGACTGCCCTTCAAGCTTAATCTCACTGGTCTTGTGAAACTTTCTGATAATTCTTGTACTGCCCTCTTTACTAGATGGATTTTCAACCTCCCCCCAATTCCGTTTTCGTGACGAATTCGGGTGAACCAAATCAGTTAAATCTTTCAATGGAGTTAAAGTGGAGATTGAATCATGTTTCTGGATTGCTAGTAAATGAGAGCTGGAATTACCCAATTGAAAAGGCCGTTCTGGACTCAATGCAAACTTGGGCTGAATTGTGCTATCACCTTGTCCAGAATTAGTGAGAAGAGATTTTAATGGGCCGGCCTTTTCACTATGCGAATGGGCTGCCACTTGAAGAGATGAAGGCCCAGTCCAATTATTGTGCAGTGAATTTTTTGATATCACCTCCTTCATTGATCCCTTATTACTGCCATTCAAGTCACCATTTCCATTCTTGTTGCCGTTACTCCCCCCTTTCGTGCTCTGTAACTCCCCCACCTTTACTCCATTGTTTCTGCATTCATTAGCCACTGGTGATGTACCCAAAATGCCCTCAGTCCCTGTTGCGCTCCTTCTGACCGTATTGACCACGAAGGTAGGTACCGCCGGAGCTGACCATCGTCGATTATTCCCGCCGAGAAAGCTCTGTTCTTGGGCAGGTGGTTCTATGCGCATCCAATCCCCATAATCTAGCTTGGATTCATCAATTTTGCCCGTTTCCCCCATGATTTCCAAGGGTCACAATCCTTATAATTATTCCCCAGAATTTCGCAAAAATAGCAAAAAGTTTTGATTTTTTCATACACGAAATAGACGACGACTGGTTCTTGTTCGGGCCCCTCGACAGTCATACAACGTACCAAAGGCTAGGTCAGGTCCATTGTAACTCGAATACGCAAAGACGTAGCCACCATACTACGGCTAAACTCTTCATCCATATCGACAAATTTTCCCAGATTATTACCTATGGTTTCAGCCATAACTCGAGAAGTTCCTGTGACCGGGAGACCCCTGACTTGAACACGCAAATCACATTCCTCCAGATTTACTGCCCCTGGATGCAAACCTTTTGGAATTGGCCTCAATACAACCAAGTTGTTGTCAAACACCCATGGATCCCGAGACAAGACCCGACGTTTAGCCATGACTTGATGAAAACGACATAAGAACCGATCCCCGTCCATCTTCTCAAACTGTACTGGATTTGACAGTCTCCAATACCCCTGAATAACCCTTTCAAAAATATCCATACGGATTGATTTCCTGGTCAGAATCCTCCCGACCAGACAGACCTCATAATTCAGATGTTCAGTCTTTCATCCCCCTTGCGGCACTGAAACCATCTTTCCTTCCGTATCATTGAGACTGAGAATCCGACCCAATGTTGCTATTTCCTCCCCCATGACGCACCAGAGAATGTGTATAAAAAATGTAATAAAGGAATTCAAACGAGTAACGCGCAATATCAACCAAGGCCACCTGTGAGGACACCAGAAGAAACAAAACGGGAAAAACCAAAGAGCTGTGTGAGAAAACCAAATATCTCTGTGAAAGTTTTTAGTAATGAACCTCAAACAAAGATAATTAATTAACTGTACTTATATTGAAACGTTTGTGGCTTACCTGGTGTTGACAAATTAATTTTAAGAAACAAAAGGGTAAAATAAAACCTGAACAGATTTGGTTTCCAAATATAGAGTCCCGTGAATATTCCAACCTCACCACAGCCACAAGGGCTAAGCTAACCTCACCGTTTTTCTGGAGCTGTTGAACAGAAAGCAGGGTAGGTACATACACTCTTACAAGAAGAAGACTCGATCTCCAGCCGGAGGAAGAACTCTCATACGAGAGACAAAGAGAAGGCAAAGAACAGAGAGAATTTTTAGAGAGAATTTTTTTATTTTTTCTAACAAGTGAAGTGATCTTACCAAATCTGTTTATTGTCCACTCTATACACAAGTGGTGAAGTTTAAAAAAATCACTGTACACTATATTGTATTCTTCACAATCCTTTATAGAATCACTGTCTTCTGATAGTTAATAAAAGTTTCTAGCACTATCACCCCTATCCAACTAGAAGTTACATGATACAAGTAGTCAGCATTCATGTGAAACTAGAGTTAAATTAGCAAACGTCATGAAATAGAAGATGAAGACTTGGAGATCGAAAGATGGGTAGAGTCGTGTTGATGTGTTAAAATATAATTTGAAAGAGAATGTTATTCTCGTATCTATTCAACTAAAATACGTGGAATTGCGTCACACGCGTGGCGTAATTCTTAATAAGTTGAATTTATGTTATTACTGAGTTGAATTTATGTTATTCGGGTGTCATGTAATTCATATTTTAATATTTGAATTAATCATCGCATTCTATATACTATGTAGGGATGTCTATACTATTATATAAAGAGAACCATTACAGGTAGTTAGCGGACTAAATTTTACTTTTCCATTTATACCCTTCGAAATGAAAAGAAAAAAACTATCAATTTACCTTTTTACTCTAAAAACAAAACCGCTAAGACTCATGATTAATCCATTTACTATTTAAACCACCATTTACTATCAAAACCACCATTTAAGAAACTAAACAATGTTTTATTGTTTTTCTTAAATAAAATTGTTAAATTTTACGTTTTATTCATTTACAACATTAAAAACTCCATGTGTTATGAAAGTTTAAAAATTGTACGTACGTTTTAAATTATACACGCGAGTACCGCGTGTAATATTTCTAGTATAAGTTAAACAACTTTGTAAATTTGACTCATTGGAATTAATTTTGTGTAACATTGACACACCATCACCACAATACGTAATGTGTTGATGGAGAAGTTAATAGCATAAACCTCAATTTAGGACGAAAGATTTATGTTTTGTTAATAAATCACAGTTAATGTATCATAACTTTCTTATTACTTCAGAAAATAAAATTCAACAGGTTCAATTAGATATTTTATAAGGAAAATCATTAAAAAGTTAACAAATCACTTCCAATGTCTTGAGAATTTGAGCAAAAGTATTCTCACGAAACATACCCAAACTTAACTGTAAAAAATAAACTCTAGCCCCATAAATACTACACTCCCTGAAACATTCCACAATGTATCTTGGCAATCAAAGTTCACAAAAGCCCTTCGATAAGACCATGTTTATCAATGACTATGGTGGGCAGGGTCCACCATGGTCTAAAAAAAAAAAAGGAAAATAGGTGTTGAGCCACCTTGGTGGCTCAATCTTGGTGGCTCAGAAGGCCACCACCCACCTCGGGCGGTGGCCTTCCGAGTCATGTAACTG